>JAPKLW010000480.1:113672-160734 GCA_026898455.1 Plectranthus barbatus
TGACACAGATCTCTTTGTGTCAGAACGGCTCTCTCTGTCAGTACGAGAAATCGAGACTGGTGTCTTGTAACTGATGGACTTTAAGGTATCCTCCTTAAAGTCATACTCTGTCAGTTAATTCCTCGACGAATCTTCTTTTTGTCTCTAAGACTCTGGGAGAGAGAATCTGGAATTCTGTTGGTAACATCCGACTGGTAGATCATTCTGGTGATCTTGTGCTGGCAGTCTCTGCTGATGACTTGCGCTGGCACAATCTAAGTCTACCAATATGTCTGATGTTAACTTCTTGGAATCTCCCATGACTGGTGGCTTCACCGCTGGTGAATAGTGTTAGTGAGAACACGTATTCTGCTGGTAGGATTTGTTAGCCGCCTGCTGGTGAAATCCTTCCCAACTGGTGAACAGTAGCCAGTCATTAGCTCTTCTCATGCTGGTGAACAGTGTCAGCACGAGTCTTTGTCAGCCGCCTTCGGATGAGACTTTTCCAACTGGTGAACAGTACCAGTGGTAAGCACTTCTCATGCTGGTGAACAGTGTCAGCATGAGTCTTTGTCAGCTGCGACTTACAACTCAAAAGACCTAACCAAGACTTTACATTTGAGAACTAGAGCTATCTAGAGACAACTGACGCTGGTAAGACTTAGGATTTGATCCACCAAAACTAAGATCTATACAAGTAGCTACTGAGGGAGGGAAACTTAGACAAATTTCCCAACACGCGTGCCACAAGATGGCTTACACGTTGCCGCGGCCCGACGAGCGGTGTTGTCGCGGCCCGACGAGCGGTGTTGTCGACCCCCTCGTATCGACGAGGTGGTGTTTTTCCTGTCGGTATTTAAGTATGGGGTAGGATGGCCCCTTCACGCTTGGTTTCGAGCCATCCTACTTTCTTATGGGTTGGCTCCTTTCCAGTTCGCACCCATCAGCTGGTGTCATATGCTAGGGACTCTGCTCGTATTTTTTACGCCGGGCTGGGGTACCCGACCCTCCGCGAGTGGCATTACCTGTATAGGTTGGCCAAGTACGAAGCGGGGTATTATTATTTATCGAAAAGGGATTCACTTGCCGAAGCGATGATTATTGGTTGTAGACAGAATACTCCAGGTTGGAAGAATCAGTGGGTATGGGTGTCAATGAATCATTCTGACCCGGATTGCCTACCCGAAGGGGGTGTACTTACAAGTGCGATTTTCTTATGCTCCTTGACATATAGGTGGGTCGGTTGCTAATCGACTCTTTCTCTTTTGTGCAGGGTACCGACAGACAGTTCTTACCGAAGAAGAGGAATCACACATCGACATTGCTCTCTCGAGGACTGATCGACGGTTCTCGTCCATTAAGGGGAAAAGGAGCATCGGTGTCGAGCACTGGGTAAACGAGCAAGGTGAGAAAGAAGTAATCCCCGCTGACATGGCGAACCTCACCCCGAAAGATCTGATGATGGCGATGAAGGCGCAGAAGTGCCAGCGGGAAGTTTCTTCGTCGACCCCTACTGCTGAGGGCCCTTCGCCCAAAAGGGTTGCCGTCGAGGCTCCGCATGTGTCTCCAGTGGCGCGCACCGTCAAGCCGGTGACGATCGAGCAGGCCGGTAAGGTGGTTGCCTCGACGTCGACTCCTGCGGCTACTCCTCCTGTTCATCTACCGAGGGCTGCAACGCCGCCTCCTAAGACTGTTAGGGATGAGAGGAGGAGGAAGAAGGCTCGGGATGCGAGCGTCGAGTCTCGGGCTCGATCGGGGTCAACCGGGCAGGCGAAGGGTTTGGACCTGGTCCTCGTCGGCTCGGGTTCGACGAGTATCGCTTCCTCCACAGCCGCGTATGCGCTTCATGTGAAGAAGGTGCTCGATGGGGAGCTTCGAGCCGAGGATTATGATAGCGAATACTCCCGCGAGAACTTCACATTGGCGAAGGATCTCCAGGAGGTATAGGTCTTCATGCTTCTGGGTGATTCTGACCTCGACTTTGTACTTGTCTAACTTAGTCTTCGTTGGCTTTTTGCAGACTACTCGGAGGATTGCCGTCTACTCCGAGCAGCTCATCAAGTTGCTGGACTCGGCCAGCGAGGGGCTAGGTCGGTCCCGAAAGGAGTTACAAACTGAGAGGGACAAGCGGGCCGACCTGGCCAACAAACTTGCTTCGGTTTCGGAGGAGTTGAAGGACTCGAAGCTCGAGGGCCAAAAATTGAAGGAGAAGTATGACGAGCTACGGAAGGATAGGCAGGAGCTGGCTCGTAGGTGTAAGGGCCTTGAGGAAGAATTAAGGGCCTCGGCTGTGAGATTCGAGGCTGAGAAGCAGAAGACCGAGGCGGAGCTCGAGTCCTACAAGGGGCGGTTCCGTAAGGTCCAAGAGGACAAACTTAAAGAGCAGAAGGCATACGAAGCGGAGGTGGAGGCGTTGAAGAGGGGGCAAGGGGTCGATTATCAGGAGGTAGTGGCGAACCCGGACTTCAAGTCGACTTTCGACCTGTTAGTGGACATGGATATGATCTGCGCCGTCGTTGGTCGAAGGTGTCCGGAGTTCGATCTGGATATGATCATGCGCCCTCCTACGCCTTCGGCTTCGCCACCCGTCGTCGTCGAGGGGCAAAACCTCGGTACCGAGATGCTCGATGCTGGAAAAGATTCGAACCGGCTCGAGCCCATTCCTGAGGTGGAGAGGAGTGCTGAGGAGAAGGAGGCTGATAGCTTTATAAATGAAGATGGAGGTGTGGAAGGCCAGAAGAAAGCTGAAGAGGATGCTGCCGCCAAAGAGTAGCTATTTTTTGATTCAATTTGTAATCCAGACTTGTAGTTCCTTTTGATGTACAATTACACTACTGTTGCTCGTTCTTTTGCTTCCAATTTGAATATCAACTGTGTTTGAGTATCCCTTGCATCTAATCGCTTTTGTTAATGTTCGCGTATGCCGATTTTGTACTTTGATTCTCGTTTATCAAACTGTGGCTTATCTGTTTGGGCAGTCGGCTCGACTTAGAGGAGCCTAGGGGGTCGATGTCGAGCAGTTTAGCTCGTCGACAGCGAGCCCTTCACTTAGCTGCGAAAGTAGCAACATGAGGTCAGCTAGGCATCGCCCCTCCGACGCTCAAGTTAGTAAAGGTGTTGTGAATAGTAATAAGAAGGAAATGAAAAGAAAAGATAGGGCAGGAATATGCGTATCTGTATACTAATGGTAGTATTTTTTCAAATGCTTGATGTTCCAACTGTTTTGTAATCCTTTCCCTTCTGGCGTCTCGAGTTGGTAAGCCCCGTGCCCTACTACTCTCGTCACCTTGTAGGGGCCTTCCCAGTTGGGGGCTAGTTTTCCTGCCCCGGACTCTTTCGTGTTTTGGAATACCCTTCTTAGGACTAGATCCCCTTCTTGGAAGCTCCTAAGCTTCAATTTTTTGTTGTAGAACCTTTCCACTTGGAGTCTCCTTTGGGAGGCTTTAACTGTAGCGCCTTCACGTATCTCGTCTAGGAGTTCGAGGTTTTTCTCGAGTAGGTCTGTATTCCTTGTCTCGTCTGTGAATTCTACTCTGGGGGGCTATGGGCGGTGATTTCGACGGGCGCTACGGCCTCGACCCCATATGCCAGCGAGAATGGCGTAGCCCCGGTGGCGGTCCTTGGGGTGGTTCGGTAGGACCAGAGGACTGCGGGGAGTTCTTCTACCCACCTGGACCCGTGTGGGCTCAGCTTCTTCTTCAGTGTTGCCATTACTGTCTTGTTGGTTGACTCGGCTAAACCGTTTGCTTCGGGGCGAATTGTCGTCCGTTGGCGAATTGTCGTCCGTTGTCCGTTCGTATTTCCTTTGGGATTCCGAAGCGACATAAGACGTGTTTCCACAGAAACTTGATGACTTCCAGATCTCGCGTTCTCCCAAGGGCTTCGCCCTCTACCCACTTAGTGAAGTAATCAGTCACCATGAGGATGTGATCCTTCTGCCCGGTCCCTTTCGGGAGGGGTCCTACTAGGTCCATTCCCCATACCATGAAGGGCCATGGGGTAATTGAGGCATGGAGTGGTTCCGCCTTACCGTGGGTGGATGCTTCGAAGCGTTGGCAGCTATCACACTTCTTTACGTGATCGGTCGCGTCCTGCTTTAGGGTAGGCCAATAGAAACCGGCAGTGATTACTTTGTGGGATAATGATCGAGCCCCGGCGTGGTTCCCACAATCGCCCTCATGTACTTCTGAGAGTATTTCTTCTGTCTCGGGAGGGGCGATACACCGAAGGAGGGGCCCTCCTAACGAACGCCTATACAACTTATCGTTTATGAGGGTAAAGCGAGCGGCTGCTCTCTCGATTTTCGTCGCGTCGTTCTTATCGCCGACCGGGGGTTCTCCGGATAGGTATCGGGTGAATGGGATCCTCCAGTCGTTCCCGTCTTGATCTACGGGCGCAACACTATTTTGGGCGGAGACGGACGGTGCTAACAACCAAACCTCGGGGATTGGTCGGGTACTTTGGGAGGAACTTGTGGCAGCTAAGCTTGCCAAAGCGTCTGCTCGGGCATTTGATTCCCTGGGGATGTGGCGGAGATCCCACTCCTTGATTCTTTCTTTGAGCCTCTCGATCACGGAGTGGTACAATTTCAGGCGCTCTTCCTTTACAGCGTATGTGCCGTCTAGTTGGTTGACCACTAACTGGGAGTCGCTCTCGGCGCGTACTCTGCGAGCCCCGAGTTCTAGGGCTAGCTGCATACCTTGGATGAGTGCTTCGTACTCGGCCTCATTATTAGTTGTGGGAAAGTCGAGCCGGATGGCCCGCTCATAGCATTCTCCGTGCAGGTCTATCAGGACTATTCCGGCTCCGCTGCCATGCAAATTGCTGGCCCCGTCGATTTTCAAGGACCATATGCCGGCATCCTCGTCGGCCTTCGTCATGTGGGCTACTTCGTGCTCCGCTTTCAGTTGCAGGTTCGTAGAGAAATCTGCCACGAAGTCAGCTAATACTTGCGACTTGACGGAGGTTCTCGGTTCGTATTGGATCCCGTAGCCTCCTACTTCGACAGCCCACTTAAGCAGTCACCCGGACAGATCCGGTTTTGACAATACGGCTCTTATAGGATAGGCCGTGATTACTTTGATGATATGAGCTTCGAAGTAGGGTCGTAGCTTTCTGGCGGCATTCACGAGCGCCAGGGCGAGTTTCTCTAGGGCCGTATACCGAGTCTCAGCGTCCAGTAGGGATTTGCTAGCGTAGTGCACTGGATGTTGCTTGCAATCTACTTCGCGTATCAGCACGGCTCCGACCGCGTGGTCCGACACTGACAAATAGAGTAACAGCGGCTCGCCGTCGGCTGGTTTGGATAGCAGAGGTGGGCTGGCTAAGTAAGCTTTCAGTTCCTCAAGCGCCTTTGCGCATTCCTCGGTCCATTCGAACCGTTTACCCTTGCGTAGGGTGTTGAAGAAGGCATGGGTCTTCTCGGAATAACGCGATATGAAACGGCTGAGGGCGGCAAGACGTCCGGTCAGCTTTTGTACCTCCTTCGGGGACCTCGGGTGTGCTATTTCCTGGATGGCTCTAATCTGCGTGGGGTCTGCCTCTATCCCCCTCTGGGTCATTATATGACCGAGGAATTTGCCGGAGGACACCCCGAATGAATATTTTGTCGGGTTTAGTTTCATGTTATACTTTTCTAGGATTTGGAAAGCGTCTTCTAGGTGGACTACATGGTCTCGAGATTCGATGGACTTGACGAGCATGTCGTCAATGTAGACTTCCATTGTTTTGCCGATCTTCTCCTTGAACATGGAGTTAACGAGGCGTTGGTACGTAGAGCCTGCGTTCATTAGTCCGAATGGCATTACCTTATAACAGTAAATGCCTTGGCTAGTGATGAAAGTTGTCTTCTCTTGATCGTCGGGGTGCATTTGGATCTGGTTGTACCCCGAGAATGCGTCCATGAAGCTCAAGAGTTCGTGCCCTGCTGTAGCGTTGACTATGGCGTCGATATGCGGTAAAGGATAGGGGTCCTTTGGGCAAGCCTTGTTCAGGTCAGTAAAGTCAATGCAGACCCGGTTCTTGCCGTTCTTCTTCTTGACGACTACCACATTGGCAAGCCAAGTGGGGTAGTGCACCTCTCGTACTGACCCAATGTCGATGAGTTTCTGCACCTCCTCATTAATGGCCTGATTTTTCTCCGCGGAGAATTTTCGTCGCCGCTGTTGCACTGGTCTGCAGTTCGGGTCCACTTGGAGGCGGTGTGTGATGACGGATGGGTCAATCCCGGTCATGTCGCGATGTGACCAGGCAAATACGTGAGCTTTCCTCCGGAGGAACCTTAGAAGGGCGATCCTGACGTCGGCAGGAAGTTCTGCCCCCAAGAAGGTGGTTCGAGATGGGTCAGTCTCGTCGATGACGACCTCCTCTAGCTCCTCGGCATCGGGTCGACCAGTAGGGGTCGATATGGAGCCGTGCTGCTGCGAGCAGACGGCCCTGAAGCTAGCATAGTAGCAGTCTCTCGAAGCTTTTTGCTCGCCTCGGATAGTTTGGATTCCCCAGGGGGTGGGAAACTTGAGTGGCTGGTGATATGACGATGGAACCGCTTTGAGCTCATGAATCCAAGGTCTCCCTAGGATGGCGTTATGCGCGGAAGTAGCGTCAACAACTTGGAACCTCACGTCCAAGTTTAGGCCTCCACATTACATAGGCAGAGTGATTTCTCCGACCGTTTGCTGCTGACCCCCATTGAAGCCGTAGAGGGTCATGGTTATAGGTTCTATCTTGCTCAGAGGGATCTGCATTTCCTTCAACGTTCGAAGGAACATAATGTTTGCGGAACTGCCGTTATCTACGAGCAGCCTCTTCACTTGGCAGTTTGATATTAAGAGTGATATTACAAGTGCATCATGGTGCGGATGGATAAGTCCTGGCGTATCCTCGGCGGTAAATTCGATTGCCTCGTGCTCTTGCGCGGGGCTGATGTGATGGACCTCCTGATTGAGGATCCTGCGGGCTCTCTTGGCCGCAGAACGCGACCTTCCACTGATCTCCGATCCCCCAACGATCACATGGATCATTCGTTCGGCGGGTGGTGGCTTGTTCTGAGGTTCCGCATTCCCGGTCGGGTTGGCTTGCCTACCCCTGGTCCATGTATTCTTTCCTTTGTTGGTCAGGTACTCGGTGAGGAAGCCATTCTTTAAAAGCTCAAGTACCTTCAGGCGTAGAGCCTGGCACTCCTCGGTTTTGTGACCGTGGGCATTGTGGAATCCGCAAAACTTCTTCGTGTCCCGTGTCTTGGGATTGGATTTCATCTTGGCAGGCTACTTCACAACGCCACCGAGCCCCTTGAGCACGTTGTTGACCAGGTAATTCTGGTCGACGCAAAGGCTGTACGGAACTTCGCCTGTACGCGACGTGTGACTATAAGCGTGATCTCGCCGGGAGCGTCGCTCGTCACGAAGGTCCTTGCGATCTACGTACCTCGACATAGAGGAGCTTCCTCGATATCAAGGCTCTCGGTGCTGGCTGGCAAGTTCGTAGGCCTTCTGTTCGTTCAGGCGCGCGATGCGGTTCGGCTCGTCCTCCTCCCAATTAATTTTGGCCCAGGCTTGTGAGAGGACCGAATCCATATCGTAGCAAGGTTGGTTGGTCAGGTCCCGGTAGAGCTTCGAAGACACGTCTAGGCCATTCTTGAAGGCGAAGACCGCAGTGAGAGGAGGGCAGTTCGGTATAGAGGCGAGCTCTTGGTTGAAGCGCCCCACGTATGATCGTAGCGATTCTCCCTTCTTGATGCGTATGCTGTTTAGAGCGTCTGGGTGCTTGGCTATGCGTCGGCAGTTGGAGTATTGCTTCCTAAATGCCATGTGGAGCTCCGAAAATGTTGAGAAAGAGCTCCTCGGTAGGTTGACGAACCACTGAAGCGCTGGCCCGGTCAGACTCGCCCCGAAGCTCTTGCACATGCAGGCCTCGTGCAACTCGCCCGGGATCGAGGTGGTCAGCATCTTCTGCTTGTAGAGGGCTATGTGGTCCTCCGGATCGGTCGTCCCATCATGGAGCTGGAACGAAGGCGGCACGAACCTCGCCAGAACATCGGTGTTAGAGATGTCGGGTGTGAAAGGCGAGTCAGCGTAGCTGTCGCGCGGTATCAGTGAATCAGGGGGAATGATCCCCGGGATGCGGCATATGAGTTTTTCCAGCCCAGCCATGCGCGCCTCGAGACGTTTCTCGTACTCGCCCCGTGGCGGTTCGGTGGCGAGGCGCTCAGTCGGATGGTATGTCGTTGCTCCCGCGGGCCTACGTCCGAGGCCGGATGTAGCAGGTGTGTCTAGATCGACGGCCTCCTCTAGATCGAGGGCTAGGTTCCTGCGAGGATCTGGTGGTTTCTCGCTAGTAAGGGGCTCCTCGACGAAAGGTTGCTTCTGGGACGCCTTTTCCTTACGGAGCTGGTCGTTTTCCCTTCGCAAGGCATGATTGGTGGCGTGCAACTCCATGATTCTGGAGTCCGTCTCCTTCGCCTGGCGCCGGTTCTCCTCGGCTTCCTCGGCTAGTCGGGCTAGGATTGTGTTCAGCAGTTTCGGAGGTACGGCCTGAGCGCCGCTGGTTTGCAAAGTCTGCCGCACTAACTCATCGACAGGGATGAGGTCCTTCGGTGTCGAGGAGCTCGGCGGGCGAGCCCCAGCCGTCTTCCCCGCTTGATTTCCCGTTTTCCCGCTATTACCTATCATGGAATCAACGAAGAGAACACGGAAAATAGTTCCAAGGGCCCCACGGTGGGCGCCAAATGTTGAGGTTCGATTTCACGAGAAAAGGAGCCCTTAGAACTTTATATAGACAAAACAAGTAACAACGGCAAATTACAGGAAATAAATGGAAAAACAATGAACAAAATAAAGGACGCTTCTTTATTATAAACGGCAGACGAAATATGTAGTGATTTTGACAGAGTTTCGGCTTGTTTTGTTCTGAGCGAATACCCCTAAAAATGAGCCTCCAGCCCCTATTTATAGACAGGATAGGGGCTGGCAGGCTGCAGCTAACCCTAGGCGCCAAGCAGCAACGGTTCGCCGTGAATGTCGGAGCTGCTGCGGGTTTTTCGGAGGTGGTTAGGGTTTCAACGCTCGGGCGCCGCCAGCAAGCTAGGGTTTCTCTTCCTGGAGCGCCTCTATGTCGACCAGCTCAGCTCCTCGATGGCGAGGCGCTTTGGTCCTCGATGGCGAGGCCTTGACTTAGACAGATTCAGCATCTCGTTGGCTTTGGTGAGCCGGTCTTCCGGGTTGGACTTGTTTGCATGGGCCGACTTATCCATTGGGCCTGGGCTCGTGGGCCTGGCCCCAACAGTTATTATGTTAATTGAATTAAATATTTACCGAATTTTTATCAAGTCAATCGAATAAGAGTTTTATTGAATTCTTATTATCATTGTTGAAGTTCGAATTTGAATAAATCCAAGTTCTTAAAATTATTGTTGGAAAACGGTAAATAAACAATAATAACGAATATTAAATGCCAAAACCAAAAGTTATTGAGTACAAGAAAATCGAGAGAGATAAAGTGTTTATTGATTAAGAGTTTTGAATATTTGTTAGAAATTATTTTCTTAATTGATGTCATGATGAGTTAAACATACTACTAGATAGAGTATTTTTACTGAGTTAGTCCGCATTTATTATGTTTTGTATAATAATTATTAAGTTGTAAGTCATGGTTGATCATAAGCCTTTAGAGATTTGCTGACGAATTTCACTCACTAGCAAATGGGCTTGTTTGGGATTACTGTCTAACACGTGATTACCAGCAAAGCGCCTATGAAGAATACTCACTGACACATTATCACCAGATGGTGAACTACCAGCAAGGAGCGTACCAGCAGACAATACCCAACAAACAAGAAGATACACAAGCAAAGACGACCAGACTTTAAGAAATGAGATCTTAAAATCTGAAGTTACTTAAAAGTTTGTTTGTCCAAGGAATCCACCAACAAATATTTATCGAACTGGTTAAGGATTGTTCTAACCACAACAGCAAAAATGCACCTGCTCTGACCGAAAGGACACTATAAGTAAAAAAAAGTGAGACTTCGATTGGACGTGTTCCTTTTGTCTCGCAACGGCTCCAAACTATTGTATATTCAAACATTCAAAAGAGCGCCTAAATAGAGGTTGCGATCCATAAAGAAAAAGTTACTTTTGGCCAATCAACGTTCTATCATTCTTTGCCAATCCCTATCAGAAGCTACCAATTCTCAGCATTCAAAAAGCTTCCATGTCATTCTATTAGTTTTTTGTGTTCCTTCTTGAACACAAGACTCTGTGCGTCTATGAAAAGCTACTTCAGTTTTCTTATTTTCCTAGTAAGAAAACATATTTGAGTTACCACTATTCTCGTGGTAACTATCACGATTTTTTGTAATCTGATAGATCGTTTGATATTTTTTTAATCCCCAACTTAGTGATTTTCAAACTGCGCGTCTGAAGAGAGGATTATGACGGTTTGGTCCGAACCTCTATAAATTATTTGCATTATTTACTATTTTATTTATTTTCTGCATCAAATTTAAAATCCAACATCTCAAGTGTTTGGTCTGCTATCCCGTGTATCCTTCAATTGGTAACACATGAGAGTATAACAAATTAGGTGGATCATCTAACGTGTTATTATCAGTGCTTCAGTTGATGCTAAATGTGAATCTTGGATCTTATGACTGACTAATCTATCCGACTAACTAACTGACATGAACCAACAACCCAACTTGCAACATTTGTACCTCAAAATGTGCATGTGACTCATCTTATCATGTTTATACGGGTTAACCAATCCATGGTTAAAGAATCATCAAGTTTGGGGTCCATTTACTTATTAAACGGTCAACTTAGTATTCAAATTGATCATGTTGACTCGAGTAATTAACGATGTTTAAAAATACTTTCAAATGCATAAACACATGTATAAAATATTTGAGCTTAAACATCAAAGATATGAAGTATTGAATAAAAAACGGATCGAAAAATTAATATGAAAGGGGGCAGGACAGTCTGTGTTGATCGACACAAATCTTGTGTCGCCCGACACAGATCTGTGTCGACCGAGACATAGTGCATACTGCTGCCCATCGTCGCAGGCGCAATGCGCAGTCTTTCCCGGCCATTCCAAGTCCCTACAACATCACCCAACATCTAAACATGATAAGGAACAATCCAAGATGCTATAAGCGCGAATTCAACATATCAAAACACAACGACTTGGGGATGAAGAAAGTTGGAAACCCTCACCTTCAACAATGGCGGCACACGACGTTTTATGACGAATGCGCAGCGGCGGTGGTGATCCTAGGGCACCAAAATGATCTTAATATCATAAGGAACAAGTATATATAGTTTAAATTAGAATCCAACACAATCTGAAGCCTGAAAGTCAAAATGTTACCAATCTTTCAGATTTACCAATCATTGTAGTAGGTTTAATACTCAACGTGGTTTACTTTTATGTTTTTACTTAACATTTATTTAAACCATTATTGTAAAATCCCTACATAAGGCCGCCTAGGCAGCCCCTGGTCACACGTATGCTAGGTGGCCTATGCACCGACCTAGGTGGGCTACGTGCGATTTAGGTGGCTAATTTATTTTTTTTAAAAAAATAATTAAACTTAATATAATTTATTTTTTCTTAATTAATAAATATATATTACAGGTATAAAAAATTAGCTCACCGATTAATTACCACATAGGTGCTAAGCTCTATTTGAGAATTTTACGACCATGATTTCTATTATAAATATAAATAATGAAAAACTAAAATTTCTTTAAAAGATTCAAAATTAAAAGTCTTCAAATTTTTTAATTTAAATTATAATATTTTTGTGCAAGACACGTGTGAAATATTAATTTTAATGCAATTTGAAAGTGAATCTCCCACCAAATCAGTAGCGAGTGTATCCGTTAAATTACAAAACTTTTCATCTTTCGCTCTTCTATGGCATGCCATTGTCTCTCGTTTGATTTCTTTTTTCTCATTTTTCATATTTTACTATTAAAATTGCTATTTTTATTTATAATTTTTGTTTATTATTGTTTGGATTACTTTTAATTTCAACACTAGGTACATCCAACCCAATTAGAATATATAATATTTTTAATAATAATTTTTAAATTTTTAATTGAAATTTGATTATAAAATTGAAAAGTTCGTAATTATAATTTTTGTTCATATAAAGTTTTAATTTTTATTCTTAAAAATCAATCAAAGTATATTATATTATACTTTATTTTTATTTTTTTAAATATAATAATTAAAATTAATAATGGAACACCATTATAGAATAGGGGATTTTGATCCCGCCATCTCTTCGGTGACAGAGGTTCACGATGTGATTTGTGAAGCTTTCATGGTTCATTTGTAAAGAAAAAATATCCAAATTTAAAAAAAAGCATCGATAAAAATTGAATCCGTAAATCACGCTAGAGATAATTATTAGTTAAGTTTGAAATTGGAAGAGATTCTATGCTAACCTCTTGTTAATCTCCAAAGGATAAATAATAGGAGATAACCAACAAATTGTTTCATATTCATACAAGTTGTTACAATCTTTAAATTTGTTCAGTCAATATTATATCTCCATTTAAATATGTAATGTATTTTATTAATTTTTTTATCCATTCGTGTTGTGCATCTAAATACATGTGTATATTGGATAATAGAATTTTCACAATTTATAAAACGGTCAATTTCGATATTGAAAAAAAATCAAACACGTTATATCTTAGTTATGTGACCGCTTCTTCCATCATTAGATCTAATAAAGTTAAATATCTCTCTAATTATTTTTATTTTCCACAACTTCAGCATGAGTATTTTGTATACTATTTTGAACTCCAAGAAACGACATTAATGGCATAATAGGTAGACTAAACCCACTAATTCGAAGAAAATCTGCAGGTCGTTTCACTCAATGCTATATATATATATATATATATATAGGATCCAGTGAGAAAATTCTTAACGTGAGAAAGTGAGAAAGATGCTTGATTGCATTCACGACATTGCTTGATTGTATTCAAATCTTTGCTTGATTACAATGTTGTTTGATCATGCTTTAGTGATTGCTCGATTATTTTGTTACTTGATTGTGTTTTAGTTGTTGCTTGATTAAATATCAATCATTGATTTTTTTAGATCTGATGAACATGATTCATTCTTTTTTTTTTCACAGGAAGATTTTTTTTATATGATCCCTCCTCTCTCTCTCTCTCTCTCTCTCTCTCTCTATATATATATATATATATATATATATATATATATATATATTATTTTGTAAAATTTGATGGAGCCGGTCCGAAAAGAATTCCTTAACTAGCCACTGATATCATCACTATATAGTACTTTATATCGATTTATTTAACTAATGTGAGATAATTAATATTCGAGAGGTCGATAACATAAATAAAGTCATAGTCACATTCACTATGATAATTCTGTTGAAACACATGACAATCTTATCACTTATTCTACTATTAAAATTTTCATTTTTATTTCATATTTTATATTATCTTAATATATTATAATTTAAATTAATTTCATAAATTCAATCACAGGTTGATCAAATCAATTAGGATATAAAATATTTTTTATTAATTGATTTTCAGTTTTTACTAAAATATAAATAAGTTTAATTTATATTCTTATAAAATTCTAAATTTACTTTAAATATCAATTAAAATATAATATATTATACTTACATTTTATTCATAATAACAATTATTAAAATTAATAATGCAAACACCATTATAGACAGACAACCATTGGGCTGAACGTGTCTGGATGAATTGGAGCAGCGGCAAGAGCGAAAAAGGAGGAGCGAGCATTATAGAATTTGGAGGCGGAGACACGCAAAACCCCAACACTCAAATACGAGACTTCTTCGGCAAGAAACTCAGAATTTGTTTTAATATAATTGATTATTAAAGTTGATTGTGATATGAGCAATATGTATATTCAATCAAATGAAATCAAATCATTGTTCTAAACTGAAGGAGCGAAAATTTGAATCAAAACTGAGAGATGTAGTAAATGAATTCAGTATACATAAAAAGTTAAATCTCAAAATCCTGTACAGAGGATGAACGAATGATGCATGGGTGTGGTGGTCCTACAAACAAATGAATAAATCACCATCTCTGAAATAATCAGAAAAAACAATCTACGGCGGGAGCTATGTTGCCAAACACAAACTTGTTTTCGGAGGGAGTCAAGTTCAGATCCAAGCACAAAACTCTCCTACTGTTCGATTTCTTAACAATCGGCGCGATCGGAGGCGACAGCGACAACTCCGGCGACGGAAGCCGCTTCTGACCAGCCGCGGCGGTCGCCGATCTGTGTCGCCTCATGTGACCGCCAAGAGCTTGCCCGATCGGGAACTCCTGACCGCAAATGGCGCATTCATGCGTCTTCGGCTTCGGCGGCGACGCCGACGCATCCCGCAGATGTAGGTCGTCTCCTGCCGCCGTCAATCTCGGCTTCTTATGGCTGGCGCGGTGGCCGCCGAGCGCCTGGAACGACGTAAACTGCCGGTTGCATGTCTTGCACTCGAAGACGCGGTTCATTTCTCCTCCTCCTCCGCCGCCGCCGTATTGGTTGCCGGATAACAGCATCAAGCAATTGGCCATGGTATGTATATCCTCCAGATCTGAACCTTCTCTAATCCTCTTCATCATCATATTTCGCTGTGGTAAGAAAACTAACAGATGATTTATATTTTGTTGAAGTAATGAGAAAATGTCTCAACCATGAGGGTTATATATATATATTGGGGACTTGAGGAGTAGAGGTGGATGGATTGCACAGTTTGACTTGATGTTAAAAATTGACCTTTCGCAAAGAAGAAATCAATTAGAAAGGGGAAATTTGGGCGATGTTTCTTTTCTTCCCCAAGAAGCAACTCAAAATTCACTAACAACTTTCTCATCTTTTTCCATTTATTATATATTTCAATTTATTCTAAAAACCGGCTTCTAATTCAGTTAATTAATTAGCGTACGCAATTTATATAAATGAAGAATATAGGATTTTTCCATCCAATGTAGCCTAGGCTCCAGAAATAAGAAAAATAAAACAATTACAAATCAAATCTCAATTTTGGAAGAATAAATATTGTGGGAAGTAGATAATTAGGGAGGTAATAAGTGACATATGAAAGTGTGAAAAGGCGTGTAAATGCGTCAGCGAACGCGTAAGGGTGACCGCGTGAGTAAGTAAAATACGAGTTTAGTAGGAGAAGTAGGAGAGTCGTGTGTGGCGCGCTCAGGAGATAAGTACTATAAAAAATATATATAATAATATTACCTGGAATCTTCTATGTTTCTAGACTTTTTCATGCATACACACTATACTTACTACTAACATTAACTTTAACATACATCATCATCATCATACACTATCCCATTCCGTACATTATTTAATTTCAATTTCCAATTAATCTTCTAGAGGACAACTAGTCTACTATTAAAACCTCCTTCATCAAAATGACTCATTAATGAGTCTTCAAAACAATTTACGATAAAAAAATAAATAAACATGATAAAAATCTGATATGAGTAATGGGAAATCCTCACTATCATAAGTATATATGTGTTAATATACTCACAAGTAATATGGCGATATAATATTAATAGTGATAGTAATAATTAAAATTTACTATTATCTAATCAGTTTGTGGGTACATTAATACTTATTTACGGTAGATGGATTAGCATTTCTGTACGAAGAGCAATTATGTACTTTACCTATGAATAATTAACTGTGGATTTAATTAATATTCGGAATACCATTCCTTATTTCTAGAAATAATCATGCAGTATTTGATTTGGATCGGAGAGATATATTTTGTAAACATGTCTTGTTAATCTAATAATAACAAAATCTCAATAAATCTTATAACAATCAATTACTACCGTGTGGATTAGTATAAAAAAGTTAGAAATCCAAAACCTAAAAAAAAAATCCTTTATTATTAATTTAATGAAATGTATCCACATGTTTAATTAAATATATATTGAGTTAAACGTTGAACCATGACTTGGCAATTACATAAAAATTCTCATTTATTTTATTTTTCCGGTTAGTAAAATAACACCATTTTGTTTAATTAACCATTTGAATAAAGAATTAATCTACCTTCTATCTCTAATAAAAAAACATTAAAGTAAAATTGTAAGTGGTTGAAATATCTTGTTTGTATATGATAGGTCATAAATTTGAGTTGCAATTCAGAAATGCGGAATGTGATTTAAATTAACGCTTAATAAAAGAGTTTTAGATAAAATCTTCCAATTAGATATATTTCTAAATGTATTAAATAATTTTAGGTTGAATGGATATTTATAATTATAAATATGTATGTATGAATGGAGGAGGTAGTGTGAGTCAAGGCAGCCGCCAAAATGAGATGAGACGAGAAAAAAAAAAAAAAAAGGGAAAATTAAAAAATATGTAGGTGAGAGAAGGAGCGTGGAACACAAGTAAAGTTGGGTTAATAATAATATTGATATTGTGTAGAAGAAGAGAGTACGTGTACGCGTTCCACTTTTCCATGCGTCAACTCTTTTGTTTCTTCCTTCACTCAACGCCTAACCAAATTTTTGCAATCCTTTTATAACTAGTTTATCTGTTTATGTTTTATACTTACTTTATTTCTTATAAAAAATATACTCCCTCCGTCCAATTGAAGTAGTCCCACTTTCCTTTTTTGTTTGTCCCATAGAATAGTCCCATTTTCCTAAAATGACAACATTTTTCACACTCACCAATAAAATATTAATTCCACTACACTCACAAATCTTAATTCCCGTGCCGAAAAGAAAAGGGACTACTTCACCGGGACGGAGGGAGTACTAATTAATTATAGCTCTCTCTATATATATATTATATTTATTTATTTATTTAGCTAACTACCAAAGAATATGGACGAGAAATATAAAATACTTGAGCTGCTCTCTCGCATAAATTGCATGAGAATATAACGCAAGGACAAGGTATATATTATAAAAAGAATTTATACATCATTTACTAATATATTTGATCATTAAAGAAATATACATCATTGACAAAAATGAATTACATCATATTTATATATAATATAACAATACATTATTTACGAATTGAAAAATCAATACAACTTAAAATATATGTTTTTAGCCAATAAAAATTAAATACATCATTTACTCAACAAAAATAAATGCATTATTTACGGTAAAAAGTACATCACATACCGAATTTTAATCGAAGAAAAAGAAAATATTATTTATAGAACAAAAATACATCACCTCAATCGTGGAAAATGAGTGAAATGTCAACTAAAATTTCAACATTCAATTTCTAAGATTTTTCATCTCATCACGGGCAAAATTTTAGAAGCCACCTAAATAGTATAGAGAGAAGCAAACTCTAATTTGAACGAGAGAGAGAGAGATGCAATTCCTGTGAATGTTCAAAAGTTTGAATGCAATTGCATACCTTTTTATTTATAAACATACTTGAAAATTATGCAGAAATAATTAATTGATAGCCATACATATGCATTCTTGTGCTACATCTATTCTTGTAATTGAACTGAATCGAGTCGACTTAAGTGGTGATAAATTTATGAGTTCAATTAAAAAGGTCAAAATTCTGATCAAAACATTAAAATTTAAAACCTTTTGTGCTCGGATTCAATTTTGATCGGCCTAAATCTTATAAAATATAAATTATGCCCAATTTTGAAAAATAAGCTTGATAGTCTATTACATTTGATGGCTTATACAATGAATCATTTCTATTATTATAAAGACCATTTTCTTCATTTGGGCTAAGATGTCTCACTTAGTGTGATAATGTATGGACATTTTATTTCATGTAGACATTATTTGCAAAATACAATCCCCTCGAGGAGCTTCCCATGTACATGGGAAGGACATGGACTTTTAAAAAGCTCATTGCATTTAAAATCATGTGATACAAATGATATTGAGTTTGACCCAGACAATTTCTCTAAATTTTTATTTTTTTTTATTTTCATAGCATTTTTGTTTATTATAATTTTGTAAAAAAAATATTGATTGTTTGATTTTATTAATGTAGTTGTTTGGTGGTCGACTTTTGGAGCAATTAAAAGGTTCGTTGTGAAATTTTTTTCATTGACCACAAGTTCATCGAGTTGTGAAAGAAATTGGAGTGTATTTGAAGGGGTTAGTATACTTATCTCAAAATATTATATACTAAGTTTATATTATTTGATATAATTAATTTTTAAAAATTATTTTGCAGGTACATACAAAGAAAAGAAATAGACTTGGTGCAAATTTACTCAACAATTTTTATTTATCTAATTTAATGCAAGATTCCTGAGTAAACAAAAAGAGAGAAAAATATAAAAATGATGTTGATATATTGTTTTCTGAAGATGCAATTACTGCACAAAAATGAATAATTGATGAGGTTGATGTTGGTGTTGATGATGGTGGAGAAACTGATGATGATGGTGAAGCACATGATAAGTCTAGAACTCCAAAGTTTAGAAAAATAAGGGAATTATACGATGATGATTTTGAGTATAAATGAGGATACCAATGAGAATTATAATAAGAATGAATGAATCAAATGGAATCTTATGTTGGAAGAATTTATATATATAAAAAAATATATTTCTACCTAGGGCCCGCGAAGATCGCCTAGGCGTTAGGTGGTAGGTAACCGTACAGAGAGCGCACATTAAATTCTACAACCTTTGTCTTGTATCATGCGATGAACAAGAAGTTTGAAGTGCATGTATTTGATGAGACATTAATTGTAGACCTTATAAGTAAGGAATGCAGTTCTAGATATTGGAGCTTGACGGCAGTCCATGCTTGCATTAGATATGTTAGGGATGACCCAACTTCCTATGTAGATAGATTTTACCATAGATCAAATTGTCTCAATGCATATAAGCATTATTTGACTCCAATACATGGGCAGAAAGATTGGCCAATTGTGGATGAACCTCCTATACTTCCTATTTTGTTCAACAACCTGGTTGACTGCAAAAAAATAGAAGAAAAAAAGTAAATGAGGAAGCGAAAGGTTCAATACTTGGAAAGAAAAAATTATCAAATAAGGGCATTTGACTTGCATGTACGAGATGTAAGGATTTGGGCATAATGCGAGGACATGTAAAGAACCTCAACCACAACCACAATAATGTGATACATGATAAGCTTGTATTTTTACTCACTTATCGCATTATTTTCTTATTTCTTTAATGACTTTTCATCTATTTTAGCTATTAAGTTGAACATGAGTACGTTTTAGGAGGTTATTCTTGTAGTGCTCGGTTTTACTGGAAAATTTATCAAAAGGGAGGAAAGTTGGTAAAAATATGAAGAATTCTGCCACAAGGTTCTCTATTTCGACCGATGTACACGGAGGACTAGCGACGCAAGAGAAGTTGACCCAAGCCAGTTCGACGTGGAAGGATGTGTGTCGACTAATGCGAGTCCATATTGGTCGACGCAAAATTGCTAATTCGGAGAAACACAACTTTTCAAGTTGAAGGCCGAATTTTGAAGAGACTTTTTCATGTCAAACTTATCCTTGAAGTTAAGGCCTCAAGGTCTAACTCTAATAGCATAAACTCATGTTTTATGTTATTTTCATTATCCAGTCTTTTAGTATTCAGTTTTCATTCAAGTTTTCAAGAGTCGAAGAACTGGACCAACCTTTATTTTTGTACTTTATTTTCCACTAAGTTTTATTAATGCAATCTTTAATTTTTGTTTCAATGTGTAATTTCAATATGCTAGGCTAGAATTATTAGCAGGTTTTAAGGTTCTCCATCTGTGTATATGTTTTGATTCAAATATTCAAACCCTAAATTGGTATAAACTCTCTGATTTTATTTTCAAATCTATTAGTGATGAAAATTGGAATATGTTTTAGTTATTAATTGAAGAACCGAGAGGTGAAAATTAATAATAGGAAGAGAGTTTAATACAATGATTTTTATGTCCGACCAAGAAGAAATTAATTTTAGGATTAAATTTGATCTTTATTGAGATTGACTAATTTGTGTTTTTGAGATCGAGAGGATATAGTCACTTTTTAGTAATTTAGGTTTTAATTTCTCGACCAAGGAATTAATTCTACTTTAACAGATTTTTCACTGGGTTTGAATTATTTATTTTTTATATGTTAATCAAATTGGTAGATATCCCTAGGATTTGTGTTTTTATTATTAGAATTTTCTTTCAAAAGTTATTTCCATAACCTAAAACCCCTTGAATTTGGATTTTTCCAAACAAAGAATTGAAAACTTTATTCGATACATGAAATATTTTAGTTGCACTTTTCCCTTGGGTTCCACCACCTCCGGATTACTATAAATTTATTTGCTCACCGTTTCTAGAATAATTTAGTAGGATTTTCTAGTGATCAATACAAAACCTCCACTTAGTAAGAAAAAAAATTGGAAGACTCGTAATACATCACAAGAACTTAGAAAAAACCTCCTTCAGCATAGATAAATGAGACAAGTAAATATTTGTTCATTTATTATGTAAATTATCCTACATTATTAACATTTTTATATTACATGTGCATATATGTGAGGAAGAGTTATGTAGTATTAACTAGTAAATTAGGAAATATTTATATTAGATCACCGGGAGCCAAAATGACTCGTGTGCAACAAAACCATAAACACGTTAGTCAAAGTTCTCAAGTATTTGATGTGAAATTTTTTATCTGAATTCCTAGTGTAATAGAAATTCGATAATACCTTTTTAGTTTCATTGCTAAATATTTTGTGATCCATTTTGTAGATGGAGATGTATTTTGACTATTTTGTTATCTATTTTGTTAGATGCAATGAGATATTAGTTTCCAGATTTTTGGATTTTAAAATTTTAATTTCTTATAATTTTCTTTCAACCACACGAACTTGATTTTATTTAGCTGTATAGGCTTGGTTTTGTTCTGCTTTACTTTTGACCTCCGACAAGTTTGATAACCATGCAGCTTAACATTCTACGTGTCCATACCATGACATTGAACAACATAGTTGTGTCTTGCAGTGTTGCAGACTAATACCTCATATGGGTTTGTGGAGTTCTATTGCTACGTTGTGGCATTGTCTTTCTGATACTTTAATGGAGTCTCGCCTTGTTATTTCGGTGCATACACAACACTATTTCTAAATGTTGTCGTTGCTCTAAAGGCCCGTAGGTTGGACAACACAAATAGTGATCATATTTGATGCTGCTAGATTTGTTTACACACTTGGACAACTTCTTAGATGCTGCAACATCCTCTTGAATAGACAATTTGAATGCTACAACAATGTTGTAGTTATACTTTTTCATTCTTTTGAGATTATTGTTTGTACAAGTATTCTTAGATAGGTGTTATGCTACTCTTTTGCTGTAGCAACTTTGTTTCTGGATCCTTAACATAAAAGAGATCCAACGTTCTCAAAATAGCTATTTATTACAAATAGAAAGATCTAACAAACATGTCTATTATAATTATAGAAGACATTACATACAAGTTCATTAAAATTACTAAAGACACATTACATTATTAAAATCTTTTCATTTATGGTAAGCATTATAACAACTAATACTGAAATTAAAAAAAATCAACAAAACATTAAATTTGAACTTCAATAACTTAAGTTCAGCCTTTTGATTCAAATTCTACTCACATCTTCATTCCACATTCATACTCAGCTTCTAATTTCTTCATAACAATGTCATTTCTAACTTCTAATTTCATCAACTTCTCTTATAAAACCTACAAGTTCTTCTCTTGCAAATTGCAACTTTTGCTCTGCCATGTTAATTCTTCTTGATATACAATCAGTTAAAACTTCCCTTAAACTTCCACTGTATGAATCTTTGTGCCGCTTAAATAATGACATCGATTGTTCTACAATCATACAAATTAAAAATAGTTTGCAATTAAAATAAAACTGATATCTAACTCAAGAACATAATTTTAGCAATAAACGGAGATTTCAATTAAAAAACAACAAATCCATTTAGTAATTCTTTATAGGAAACACCAACAAGAAATCATCAAATTCATTTAAAGGAAACTTGCAATTATAATATATTTAAATTGATTCCAATTTACAAGAAAATTAATTTGATTCCATAATGTGCAACATCAAAATCGACGACGAGGATTAGAAATTATCATTGATGTTGACAAATGAAAAGAACCATGTTTACATGAAATTAACTCCCGAACTCACTGAATCATCACTCTTAATTGTCTCATCTATTGAACTTGATTTATTACTTTGCTAAGAACTAGATGACATATTCAAAACTTAAAAAGATTTTGGGTAGTAGGGTAGGGTTTCTCAATTTGGAGTGGAGATGGGTTGAATGACAATGAAGAATTATGTGGGAAGAATGATTCACCGTTTTTGCTCAATCCCTAATTAAGTTTGCAAATTTCTTTTAAATAATTATGTGTGTTTTTATATTTAGATTTAAAAAAAAAATAAAAGTAGAATTGGAAAAAAAATTAATACACGTGGCTGCCATATCAACAGAAAATGTGTGATTCATCGAGATTTTAACCCAGTTAATAACCGAGAACATAATTACCTAAAAATTGTGGGATATAATTTCCTAATAGGAATAGAGTGCGATAAATCTCCCTAATTAGGAATATAGTGAGATATTTTACCCTATTTTTCCTTTAAAAAAATTTGCAATAAACTGTAATATATTTATAACTTTACCCTGATAGATGTATATATATATAATAGGAGTTGCGTTCATTTCTGAACTAATTGTTATGAATGAACAATGAACATACATCCAACCTTTGATTTATTTAATTCAGCGGCTAATATGATGACACGTGTCAATTAAATAATGATTTTTTATTTCATTAAGGGTAGTATAGGTATTGTATTATAATTAATTTTTGGAACGGTTATTAAGTTTGGCAACTGCATTATTTACTCAATCTTTGATTTGTTACTTATCTTTTTTAAGATCTGATTTTACGATCCTTTTTTAACTACTTCCATTAATTTTTTATCACATCATCGTCGTTATTCGACATTCGTTCCTTTATTTTTTTTTTACGCCATTTTTTCATAAAATTCTATGAACGACATACCAGGTATTTTTTTTATTTGTAGTTTTATTCAATTATTGTTCGTTTTCACGTATAATTTTATATTCTTTCGTATAGTTTTTTTATACTTGTTTCATCATTTTTTTTTGTACTCGTCTAGTATTGTTAATTAACATAGTATGTACGTATGAATTTTTTTTTGTTTTTTTTCTGTGATGTTCCATATCATTTTTTTATGAATTCAAAATTGCATTAATGTTTATTTGTTTTTTGATCAGTTATGAAGTTTCAGTTTTTTTTTAAGTGAATGCGAATGTGTGTAAAGTAGTATTTAGATATCAGGGTAGGTTTTTGACTTTTAAATACTTAATTTATTTGTAGTAGTTTTTGTATCATTATTATAAAGTTAACATATCATTTTACTTACGATTAAGTGTCATTAATATTTTTTTACTTTTCTTTACAGATTCTTCCGGTTCTGCCATTAATGACTCACCAGGTAATGTATAATTCGTCATTTACTCAATTAATGCATATCATTAATTTTCATTTTCATTATCATTATTTTTAAATAAATGTATCTATTTTATATGTTGTTATGTTTTGTAAACAAATCAATGTTCATAATTAATTAATTTTTTTTTCATATATATTTTGTTATGTTTCAGTCTTATTTGCTCCTATTTGTGATGATGCAATAAATCCTCATGAAGGAAAATGCTTTAGGAGCCTAAACGAGGCAATGAAATTTTATGAAGATTATGCTTCTAATGTTGGTTTTGATACGCGTATCTATGGCAGCAAGAATGTTGTTAATATAGTTACATGGAGATACGTTGTTTGTACTAGAGAAGGGAAGACACATACTGTTCAGGATGATATTGAAAATGCTCGTGATGGATATATAAACAAGCGCAGACGAAGGTCTGTTAGGTGTGAGTGCAAAGCTAAGATTGTGTTCAAATATGTTTCAGATTTAGGTTATGTAGTAGACAAATTTGTTGAGCTGCATAATCATGAAATGGTTGCTGTTGAACACAAACGTTTTATGAGGGTTAACAGAAAGCTTGATCCTATGCATCAAGAATTTATTGTAGATTGTGTAAAGGCTACAATTGGTCCCACTCTTACTTATAAATTGTTGAATAAGTTGCTTGGGGGGTATGATAACGTTGGATGCACTGTTGTCGATGTGAGGAATTTCACTAGGGATATGAAGGCGTTTATTGAGGGTTCTGATGCGCAAATGCTTCTCAATGAGATGAGTAGGAAGAAAGAATTGTCTCCATCGTTTTGTTACGAGTTTGAGGTAGATAATGAAGACAAGCTGAAAAGGTTATTTTGGTGTGATGATACTTCAAGGAATAACTATCATATTTATGGTGACGTGGTTGCTTTTGATACAACATACTCGACCAACAAGTAAGTCAAATTTATTAAATTCAACTTATTTTATTGTCACGATTCTTATCATTATTTAGATTTATATGTATCATTTTTTAATACATTTTATCATTTTTATATTTTTTGCGAGATTTTTTCATAAAATTTTCAAGGATATGCTGTTTAATAAAGTTTTATATTTGTAGGTACTATATGATTTTTGCACCGTTTACAGGAAAAGACAACCACGGAAAGCCTGTGACTTTTGCATCTGGCTTAGTTTCTAGAGAGGACGCTGACTCTTTTTCTTGGCTTTTTACAAAGTTTACTGAGTGTATGGGAAATCATCCTAGAATGATCATTACGAATCAAGACCTTGGAATGAAAGCTGCCATTGAACGTGTTATGCCGGAAACAAGACATCGATGGTGCATGTGGCATATTATGATAAAGTTGTCGGAAAAGGTTTCTAAAGAGTTGCATGCTAACGAAGATTTTCGTAGGCTTATCAAGTCTTGTGTTTGGTCAGATCTTATTGAGCCTGAAGAATTCGAAGAGGCGTGGAGTGATGTTATGAGTACATTTGGTATTACAGATGTAGATTGGTTTAAGGTTATGTATAGGAATAGATCTTTCTGAGTACCTGCTTACTTTCGTGATTTTCACATGGGCGGCGTAATGAGGACCACGTCTATTTCTGAGTGTGAAAATAATTTTTTCAAGAGGTACACAAAATCTCGTGCCAATCTTATTGAGTTCATTATGGGATTTAACCATGCTCTCGAGGCTCAGCGTCATCAAGCATGTAAGTTAGATTTTATGGATCAGAATATGGTTGCAGTGATGGCCTGCGGTGTTGCTATTGAGAGGCAGGCTGCAAGCATCTATACAGATTCTATGTTCAAGGATGTTCAGGTTGAACTGGTCGATGCATCATTTTATTGTAGAATTGTTGGGCTGAACATTGATGGGAAAGCTGAACATTTTAAGGTTGTTGATGGCATGCGAAAAACTTATGTTGTTGTATATGACTCGACTGCTGATACTTATTCTTGCGAATGCAAGATGTTTAGTCGCATAGGGTTGCTTTGCAGACATGTTTTTTTCGTTTTGAGGAACAAAGAGATTAGTGTTATACCAGATAAATACATTGTGCGAAGATGGCTGAAGACGACTATTGTGAAATCTGGACATGATGCTGAAACTGATATTCATAGTGTTCCAAGTGTTGTTCATGACAGGCAGAAGATAAAGAACAAGGTGTATTCTACTTTCTTCGGTCTTGTGCTAAAAGTTGATGGAGACGCTGATAAGATGTCATCATTACTATCTACGTTGCAGGATGCGGGGAAGTCGTTGGGTGTTTTAGATAATTGTGGTACATCTTTGGTACAGAAGAAGAAGATCATTCGAGAATTTTATGGGCATGAGAAACCTGACAATATTAGTGTTCATCCGCCTAATGTTGTTAAAACAAAGGGCAGCGGTAGTCGAATTATATCTCGGATTGAGAAAATAAGGAAGGATATGGAAAAACCTTTGAGAAAGTGCAGAAAGTGTGACAAGTTGGGCAATCACGATTCAAGAAACTGTGATAAAATGAAAAATCTTGAGAAGCAGAAGGGTTGATTTTAATTTGGTTTTTTGAGTATTTATACATTGTAGTACGATTTTGTTAGTTTTTTTCCGGATTACATAATCATTGTTTTAGTTTTTAACTTATAATACTTTGTTTTTCTGAGTTAATTTTTATTATTGTATGCGTTTTTTAATTTTTTTTTTCTTGGTAATTGATTATAATTACTAGTTCCTTTATCATTATTGTTGTTTATTGGTATCATCAATTTTTACTTTGTATATCATTATTTTATATGTCTTCTCAAATATTATTTAAAATGAAATATTATCAACAAAATTTCAAGAGTCATATGTGGTATCTATGTTATTAGCTTAATCGCAGTTCGTATTATCTAACATAATACTCTGTAATTATGATTTAATTCTTCTTATTGGTTGATATTTTAATTTTTTCAAATCATGATACTTGATTCTAACTACTTTTTCATTTAGCATTATTCTTATATGTTGGTATCATCATTATTCATGTTGTTTATCATTAAATTGTTTGTTTTCTCAAATATTGTAACTTTTTAAAATAAAATATTACTCCCTCCGTCCCGGCTGAATTGTCCCGGGTTGACCGGGCACAATAACCAAGGAATGTGAGTGTAAAGTAAGTTGAGTGGAATTAATATTTTATTGTTGAGTGTGAAAAAATTGCCTTTTTAAGTAATGAGACAATTGAGGTGGGACGGACGAAAAAGGAAAGTGGGACAATTGAGGTGGGACGGAGGGAGTATGAATGAATTACAGTATGATAGGGGTGTTCGCGGTTTGGCCGAAGCCGTTCAAACCGGCCAAACCGGATCTATTTGGCCGGTTTGGCCGGTTTTTATTTCGTTTTTCAAACTGGCAGTTTGAAAAAATCGAAACCGGTTAAAACCGGTTCGGTTCCAGTTTGGTTGGCCAAACCGGCCATTTCGGCCGGACCGGCCGTATATGTATATATACATATTTGTTTTAGTATTTTACAAGTAATGTGTTATAGATAAGTTGGAATTGTGGTGCTTTGACTTGCACATTGTCCAGAGTTCGATCCTTCCTCCTGTTTTTTTTTATGCCAATTTTTTTTTTAAATCTATAACACAAATTTAACTATTACATTTTAATAAAAATCAAACCCTAATATTTTTTCCCCAAAACATTCGACTCTCTCATCTCCACACTCACGCCGCGCCTCCGTTCCAATCTCCGGCACCTGCTCCGCGCCTCCGCTCTCCGTCGCCTGCTCCGCGCCTCCATTCTCCGGCGCCTTCCCCACGCCCTCCAGTCCTCCACAGTCGCTGCAGGCTGCTGTAACAATACGCCATTCCACCCTCGCTGGCCGCTGCCCTCGTCACCGGCAGCTGCCCCACGAGCGCCCTCCACAGTCGCAATTATTTCTCCGTTCTCCGGCGCCTTCCCCACGCCCTCCAGTCCTCCACAGTCGCTGCAGGCTGCAGCAGCCCGCCCCAATCCACCCTCGCTGCCCTCGTCACCGGCGCCTGCCCCACGGCCTCCCTCGCTGCCCCTCGTCGCCGGCGCCTGCCCACGGCCTCCACCCTCGCTGCCCTCGTCGTCGACAAGCTTCTTCACCTCAGCAGCAACCCACTCCACCGTTGCTGACTTGCTGCCCTCGTAAGAACTAAGAATCAAGATTTTATTATGTAGAAAACCATTCATCTTATTTGGACTTTGTTTGAGCTGTTTCATAGTGTTTTATCTGATGTATTTGGACTCAAGTTTATTTTACTATTTTGTCACAATTCATCTTCTTCATATTACAGATTCTTATGGAGGATCAGGATAACAATTCAAACCGCAAAAACCGGCCGGACCGAACCGTTTTTATATGGTTTGGCCGGTTTGGTTTGGCTAAATTATTCGGCCGGTTTGGTTTGGAAAAATCTCAAACCGTACTTATTGGTTTGGCCGAGATTTTTCTCCGAAACTGGCCGAACCGGACCGCGAACACCCCTACAGTATGAGTATGTACTGATATACATTTGCGTATATTGGAAACATAAATTATAAAAACATAATACATTTAGAAATTCTAATGCAAAATACAAATCACTACATAGTTAAAAAAGTTCAATATTTAAACAACATACGATTCAGTGAAATTGTTTCTAAAACCACACAAAAGCATAAATAACTTTGTCACCACAACATTCATAGTCTAACCCTGAATTTGGAGTAAGTCATTAACAAACTTTCCAACATCCACCTCACTACTCTCTTCCTCAGCTTCGATGTATTCTTGGCTTTCTTTTTCATTTTTTAGTGCACAAGCATTATTTGGTGACAAGAGAAGTGTGCACGTATATTTGGCTCGTAGATATCGGTAGACTACCTTGCTTCTTTTTGGTAAGCATTCACACCAATCCGACTCTTTCTCACCGTTATACAGCTGCATGTGTCGCATCATCAGAATGGCACAATCGCGCTTGTTGACCACTGTCTCAGTAAACAAATTCATTCTTTTGGGTTCAACCTTCTCCAAACCTCTACATATGTTGCCTAGATGTAGATCCACCATGTACTTTTGGAAAAACTTGCGCTGCTTTTTTCAGAAAATAAGTCATTTGATAAGTGTAATTTTATAAATTCAACAATGTATATTAAAAAAAAATACATGTAATTTTAGTATTAATACCAGTTTCTGCACTGTATTGTGGTATGCGCCAATATCATTTGCTCCGGTATCATCGTATTCGTAATCTATCACTGAAATCCTCTTTGGCTTCAAGGTAATAGCAACCATGTACCACTTTTCCTTCTCAAAAATAGGGAAATTTACCTGTCATTCACAAAGTGTACTATTAAATGACATTCTTTGTTAAAATTAATGATACATACTATGGAGAAAAATGACAAAAACAGTGACATGTATGAGGACTTATAGTTTCAATATTCTCCCAGTTGAAGAACAGAATTTTTTGTACATATTGAGTCATCATTGCTGAGAATTCTTTGGAAGCATAATTATCAGAAGTATTTTCAGAAACCTCCACAACAACTTTGATCTGAATTTTATTGAAATGTTGTGGTCAATATTTATTGATAAGTTTCTCAGGAAAAATATATATTGTAAAATATAACTTACACCGATTGTAGCAGAAACAAATAATTTTTTTGAGACCTTCCTCTTACTGCTGTTATCAACTGTGGAAAGATGGCTACTCCATGCATCAACAACTGATGTTGCTATCATTGAGTTCATGTCCATTGTCAGGATATCTGATTTCTTCACCTCCACAATATCGTCGTTGTATAGAAGATTATCCCTAGTGATCAGTTTTGTAAAGTAAATATATCAGCATGAATTTAAATTATTAGAAATATGTTTGTTGTAAGTGTTGTTACTTACTGGTCATCTTTTTTGGTTCTCTGAATCCAGTATAGAATATGCTTCTCCTTTGTGCTCATTGTTTCTTCTTTAGGTGCAGGCTTTGTATTGTAAGGGGAACATAATGCTTGTCCCTTCTTCTTCTCTGTTGTTGTTCGTACTTGCATTTTCTTTCCAACATCTATCTTCTCCTTTTGTATTGGACTTGTTTGTTTTGTTGCCACCATCTTTTTCCGTAGTTTTCTTTTTTGCTGCAAAAAGAAATACAATATTTTTTCATTTTTGTATAGCAGTATTCATAAATAAATGAAGTGAATATACCACTTCCACTGCAATCTCTTCAACATTTGTATCTTCTCTGTTGCCAACATCTTCTTCGATTCGAATTTCTGACTGTATATGAGCCTCATCATAAATATATGCCTGGTTTGAATTTGGATGTGGTTTTTTTGCTTTTTATTAATTCTTTACTAAACATTTCACAATATAAATTACTTATATATACTTGAAATACCTCAACCGCAGAACAAATACTGTTTTCGATCTCACACTGTAACATTTTTATATAGGAAAAAATATATATAGATCGTTAAAAATTTATATTAGTAAATTTAATATGAAAAGTTTATTACGTTACCTGTGTCCTTTCTGATGTTTTCTTTTCCCCGCCTTCGGTTTCCAACTCGACTGCAGCAGCCTCGGATCCCTGACCCATGTCCATATGTTTCTTTTTTTTATAAAAATTACATTCAAAGACAACAATTATATATCAGAGTTTTCTTTTATTTTATTAATCTGGACAGTGAAATTGTACTTATATATTATATTTTGTAAGCTTACTTCATTAGCGTTCATTGGCTCTTCACTGACGTTGTTATCCCTTTCTTCCTCGTGTTCTCCCCTTCTGTATGATTCCTGCATTAAAGGTATCATATTAGATATTTGCCTTTTTAATTAATATGGACATTGAAATAAAATTTTAAACTGTATAATATTTGCTTACTTGGTCAATGTTCATTGGCTCGTCAGTGATGTTGTTATCATTATCCTTGTCAGGTTCTCCTCTTCTCGATGATTCCTGCATTTAAAGTATCATTATTTCAAGTTTTTTTAAGGTTTATGTCTAAAAAAAATGTCACACTTGTGAAACCAGCAACAAATGTGTTACTTACCGGATTTTCTCCACCTAATATTCCATCTTGTGTCATCCCAAAATTAAAAGTTGGACTATCTTCCTCTGTGGTTAGGTCTAATCTATAGTCCAGTGCATCATACATTCTTTCAATGTTTTCAACCCAGCTCTCATGTTTAATCCCCTTTTCTGTCATTTCTGTAACCAAAGCAGCTACAGCTTCCTCCCTTGTCTCATATTCTAAACTCCTCACACCAATTAATCCCCTCACACATTCAGATGGTATTTCGAAGCTTTTACTTTGTTTGATAGACAATTGTGTCTGCTTCATTAACCTGAAAACTTTTATCATGTTGTATGCCATTTCCCCACATGCCTTGTAAAAATTATCGGTTCTTTCTTCTAACTCCCACATTCCCTCTTTCCTGCTAGCATCATCTTCAGAAATTGTCACCCCTACTAATGTCTAGCCTTTTTTCCACATGTCCCTTCCCAAACTTTTTCAGTTCTAATTCCTCATCCTGCCTTTTCCTAAGTAATCCCCCAGTCCATCCTCTAATGGTTGGAAAACTTCTCTCTATTGGCCTATAACAATGTACAACCCTATCTACATAGCATGCCTGTTGAGATATAATTCAATTAATGATACATTATTAAAATAAAAATGACATTTAATAACATGTTTGTTGACATATATATGCACTAATTATACAGATATACACATTTTCATTATAAAGTATTTTGTGTAAATTGATGACACGGTGTTCAGACAATGACATTTTTATATGTAACTGTATAATACACAAACTGATTTCAGTAATACATGGTAGATATATATTTCTAAAATCAAATTCATAAACAAGATGTAAAATATATCAGGTTTTCATATTTTACAATACACAAATATATTAATGATATTCTAAAAGCATAAAAATGATATACATTCATATAAAAAATGATATCATAACAGAAATAGAATAATTTTAAGTTTCATATAAAATGATATTACATTTGTACAAAAATGATAAAATCAGTAAAGAAAAATGACATACCATTAGAAACACCATTGGCCCTGTGAAAACTGTCTTCTTGCTTGAACTCCAGGCATTGTGTGTATGAACCAAAATTGATAGCAGGTAAGCACACCAATTCAGGTTTGCAATTTCTTTTACATCCATAATGTAATCTAAGATTTTAGGCTTGACATAACCGTCAGCTGGAGTTTCAATAAGATACAGTTCGACTAGAATGAGGAAACATCTTCTGAATGTTTCACCACCTTCTAAATCTCTCATCATTTCCTTTTCAATAACAGAGGGCAGCAACATATGTTTTTTCTTTTCCAATCTCTTAGCTATTTTAATGATAAAGGAAGCATTTTCCTATTTTTTCCTACGTTGCATCATTGTTTTTCCTCTAGGGAATCCTAGTGTAAGATATACATCTTCTTCAGCTATGTGTAATTTTCGGTTACTATCCAGCACAATGCTACATGAAACAGGTTCAAAGTTATCTAGAATCCAAATGGCCAACCTAGTTGGTACCTCATTTATTCCTATTAGTGATATACCGCCAAACCCCATTTCATTCACAGCTCTAACCTGTTTCTCATTAAATTCTTTCATCTTTTCAACTAAAACCTCGGGACTTCTTTTGGCAAAGAGCTCTCTACTCTGGTTTTGGTTATCTTTTTTTTCAATTTTTTGCTTAGATTTTTTCCCCTTTGATTGGGGGGGGAGGGGGTTCTTCCATAAATATGTCTTCATCGTCTGATAGTCTAGGACGCTTACTACCTGCATTTTGTAAATAACTATGTATGTTGACTTATCATTAATCAAATACACAAATTGATTTCGTAAAAAACGAAGAAAAAAAATTAATGATACCATACACAGTGTTCTAATGATATAAAATTAACATAAAAATGATATTAATACGTACTGTATTTCTAAATTCTAATGTGGAAAAATGATATTAACAGTGCACGTTTAATGATAAGTTTTTTGTAGGTAAATGATATTTAATGAATATTATGATCCAACAGGTGTTTAAAGTTTATTTTTTGTTCGTCTAAATATGTTATGTATGATTTTGAAAATCGATAAAAAATAAAAACATTTGTTCATATATCATTAAAGAAGAGACCTACATGTTATAGTGAAACGAACAATATGATAAAGATTCTGTTTTTTAAACTTTAAATAATCCCGCGCAGGTTCGGTTCTAAGTTTTTCGCTTTAAATGAACTTTTTTTCAGATGCAAACCATGTATTATGTTTTGATTCGCAGGCAATTCATCAGAACAGCAATTCGAAGATAGTAGAACCTGTAGAAGAAGAGCCCACTGCGGTTTTCTTCTTCGGACCCATGATTGCGTATTGTTGTAGTCTTCGTCTTTGATTCAAGCAACTGAAACAATAAAACCCTAGTTTTAACAAACAAACAAAAAAAAAAAACCACGGCAACTCAATTTTGTACTTGGTTGATGTATTCTACAGAAAATATAAGAATTTACTGTCGAAAAAATGATAAATCTTCACCGTTTTTTTGCGAACTTCTGTTGTCTTCTATCGGTGGTGTTACAAACGTCTTCGGATTTCTTCGCTAGTTGAATTCTAATTGACCTTTTTTGGTTAATTGCAAAACATTAATTACACTCAACAACTTCCCTGAATATTCGTTTAAATTTGTAGAGATCGTGGGTTGATTTTCTTTGGTAACTGCACCCTTATTGATCGACTTTCAGTTTTTAATAATTGGTAATTTTTTTCCTAATTTGCCCTTATAATGACAAACACGAAACTAAATAATGATAGATACCTACTTAAAATCTTGGACGTTGATTTGGGGATTGGATGGTTAGATATTGTTCTCTGTTCATTCACATATACCTGTTCAGCCTAGATCACTCCCCTTACATGATATTCGTATAATGCATATTCTCAAGAATCTAAATGCACCAATATAATTTTACCACAAATTGCGACAGCTTCGATAAATTTAGTTGTACGTGCGAAATTCTAAAGATATATGAAAAATGAGATAATTCTCTTATAATTTACTATAGTACTATAATATCATAAAAGGAAGACATGAAAATATTTTACTACAGTAAATCCTAAAATGGTAGTTAAGCAATCAATCTGATCTATAAAATTTGACTAGCTAGTTAATGAATAAAATTTATTCTCAATTAAAAACAATTTATGTATACAATTTTAAGGAAAAGAAAGTCTTTTCATTACTCAAGCTTATAACCAATTAATTAGTCACACAAATTAAAGCTTCAATGTTGGAACAAAATTTATTCTCATTCATTCACCAAATGAGATAGTAAATATATAAATTAATTATCACGAAGATGTAGATATCGATCACTTTTCAATTGTTGTGTTGGGAAAACAGTAGATTAATTATAACATATATATATATATATTTTCATTCCTCCATGTGGACAAAATAAGCAGGCTACAAATAAATACCGAAGTTTAAAAAATATGTGAACGAGGGTCTTCTCAACTCAAGATAGGTATTTGCATTCTGGGGTACCTGAGACAAAACAAAACCAACAATTACTTGTATATACATATATACATATACATATACATATACATAGTGAATGACTGAGAGTTAGTGTGTTACTGGGGTCGGTGGAGACGATGAGGCCGGTGCCGGAGAAATCACAGTTGAAATCCTGAAGGCCTTTGGTGTGATAGTAAGAATTCATGGCGAAGGAGGCGTGATCCCTGAGAGTGTTGGGTGAGAAGCACGCGCCGCCGTCCCGAATGGGGTTGCAGTCAATTCCTCCCTGGCTGCACACGTAGTTTATGTTGCTGTTCAGCAGTGCGTCGCTCACCTCCGGCTTCGGCACGCACCACTTTTTACCTTCACCCACTCCACCTCCAACATTCTGCATGTATATTTATATATGCTTCCATCACTCTTTTTTCCTCATATATAATATATCTCTATACTTGGTAATAATTTATAAATAAAAATTTGTGCATAAAAAAGCATAATTTAGATAATAAATCGTTAAAAAGAGAACCCGGAATAAAGATTAAAGAGAAATGAGAAGAATAAAGTGAAAAAGGATACAACGGGCAAGGCGACAAGATTCGAAAATGATTTTTTTGTTTTGGCATAAATTAACAAAAGAATTTGAAAAGATTAATAAAATATGCAAACATCAGTCAATATATTATTACTATTTTAAATTCATAATTTGCGTTAATTAGTGTAAAAAAGTGTTGCAACGGATAGTTGCGTTGGAACTTTTGACAGCTCACACCCCTCATTAATTGCCTTAATTTTGCCGTACCCGCAACTCTCCATGTGGAAACCTAACTAATATTTTAAATTCATAGTAATTATAATATTGATTGCGATTAATCACTAAAATTCTCAAAATATAAAAATATTCATCTAATAGTAAGAATTTAATGAATATCATACTAATAGAAAATGAATATATAGTAGTATTAATTTAGAAATTTGAATTGTGGTTAACTATAGTTTTCTGTATATTAATTTTAAATCACACAAACAAATAAATAAACGAGAAGGGAAACTAGTTGAAGATAGCTAAAATTAATGTAAATCTTTGCTCAAGACATAAATATTTTGGAGTGGTGGAGTTCATAAACTCAATCATCATCTTGTGATACACCAAAAGTGAATTATATTTGCATTATTGAATTCTTCCTTAGTTAGGGAATTAAATTATTGACAGATGTAACACATTAAGATAATTATAATCACAATTAAAAGTATTCACCCAATTAAATCATTAATTACCAATAATCACACCCAGAAATCAGAATCACATGCAATTAAAGAAACAATGTGTTGATTAAAATAAGGAATTAATTACCTTAGTCGGAGTAGGTGCACCGGCAGCACGCATGATCCCGGCATCGTAGACGGAGCTGAGATCGGGCCGGAAAAGCCCGAAGTTCCTCTCCGCTATAGTGCCCGGTTTCTGATTCTCATTGAACAGCCCAAACACGTACGTCACAAACCTCTTCCGCGGCATCAGCGGCGTCCCCCTGCCGGAGTTCAGATGCCGGACCAACCCGCCGTTGTACGCCGCCGCGTTCGCCACCGAGCACTTGGGCTGCTCGAACACCTCCCCCTGCGACGCCCAACCAGTCTCCCCCACCGCAATCTCCACGTCGCCGTAACCCAACTTCTTCATAGCCACGTACACGGAATCCATCAGAAAGTCGAACAAGTTGCCGTACGTCCGCCGCGTGTATTTGTCGAAGATGCCTTTGTTCGGCCGGAAAAGCGCCATGTCCGCCTTCTCTGGCGAGTACATGAAGTAGGGGTAAGGGTTCACCATGAAGGGAGTTTTTGTCTGGCGGTGGAACTCCAGCATAGGGGCGAGGATCGCGCGGTCCCACCCGGGCTGGAACCGGGCCATACTCGGGAGGTCCGAGGGGACCAGCAGCCCGAGCGAGTGCGCGGTGGTGACGCCGACGCCGGTGATGCCCTCCAATCGGAGAGCTTTGTGGAGCGATTTCATGGCAGGGACGAGGCTGTCTCTGAGATTCTGCGGGCCCCAATGGAGGATCTCGTTGCCGACGAGGATGTAATTGATGTGGGTTGCGGGGTGGAAGGGTTTGATGTGGGCAGAGAGCCAGCGGCGGGCGGAGCGGACGTTGGTGAGGGAGGGGATGTCGCCGTTGGGGACGGTGACGGCGACGAGAATGCCGGTGTTGGCGAAGGCGCGGAGGATGTCGGGGTTGACGTCGAAGAGCTTGATGCGGTCGATGGTGGTTTTGTCCTTGAGGAACTGCGCCACCTGGGCGGGGGGAGGGAGGTTGTCGCCGAGGGTGCCGTAGTTGACGCCGATGGAATGGACGGCAGTGACGGCGGCGAGGAAGAGAAGGGCAACGGCGGCCAGGCGGGGGACAGAATAAGGCACGACCATTTTGATGGGAGGAGGAATGAATGAAAGAATGCCGGAATTTAATGAAATAAATAATGATTTGAGGATTGGACGGTGAAGTGCAGATTTAACGGAAATTTAGGGGATTTATTTACTCAATTTGGCCATTACTCATTACTATTGACACAAGGTCAAAAGTTTGTTAAATACTAGAATTTATTAATTTAAATTCTACTCGACTAAACACAAATAAAGCAGTTTAATTATTTTTAACAGTGAAGGAATTAAAAATCGATTTCGAAGATTCTCCTTTCAAAGTTTATATAATGTTCGTTTAAGACACGACAGAAGGTCAAAAGTTAGAATCACTTTATTCCATGAATCATACATAGTATACAGAATTGCTGTCTATTTTTATAATTTGATGATTTATTTTAATTTTATAATTGAATTATTAAGTATATGATTTATAAATCTAAATAGGAGATATAAATATTACTAGAATATAATTGCAAAACAATTAATAATTTAAACAAATTGGGGGAAATATATTGGATATTAAACCTTATTCAGTGACTTGAAGAACTGAATTAAAGTGCACAAAAATTAAATAAAAAGAAATCACTACATGCACTATACAATGTCGTTTCAGAATCAAGTGATTATTATTAATGTCAAACGATGTATCGAGAAATCAAAGCAATATATCAAATTTATACTTTTATTTTTCTAAAAAAAGATTTATATATATATAGGGATGCATTATATGGTTACTCATACCCCCTATCTTAATATGGGGCCAAAATCCAACCATTAAATATGAATTTGGACGGTTTAGACTTAGTTTAAGAACTTAAAATTTTCGGTGCATTATTTAGTTCAACATACTACATTATTGGAGCATAATAGTAATTTTGATACCCACAATTTGAATTACGTCAAACATGGAGTGCATATATCAAAATTGCATTATTCTCTCTCATCTTAAGTTTTCATAAAACTCTAAACAATTATAACACACTCAATTTAAATTATTTTTCCATGTATTATATATCAAATTAAAGATAATTTAATTATCTTTCAAACGAAATCCCTATTACATATGTTCGGAATAATATATATGTCGCAATACTAAATAATGTAGTAGCCTAAACTAAATAATGTAACATAATACAAAGGATAATGTAATGATATATTTAAAAGTACTGTAATGTTAATTAGGTAATAAGAAGAATTAGATAATGTTATCCGATGAACATAGATAATGTAGCATAATATGAAAAATAATGCATTGACATATTATGTTGCATTGACATATTATGTTGCATTATCCGTATTCATTGTGCATTATCTAATTCTACTTATTGGTATTACAGTATTACATTATTCTTTGTATTATGTTACATTATTTAGTTTTAGTTTTTACATTATTTAGTTTTACCATGGTTATCTTATTCCGAACATATGCAATAAGAATTTCGTTTGAAAGCTAATTAAATTATATTTGATTTGATATATAATATGCTATTAATGTTACATTATTTATGAAAAATATGGTTAATTATTTGTTTACAATTTCAATATTATAATTGGAGTCAAACTTAAAAATAAAATAAAACACGCTATGAAGGATAATGTAGTAGATAAAGAATAAATAATGCATCCACTATCATATAAATAATGTAACATCTACATGGTTACAACCTGCAACTCAAAATGAAGGATGTGACGTCAAACTTTCATGGATAACTTCTCTTGTAATTATTATATATCGTCTCTACCCCCAACCTCCATGAATTGCATGCCGCTTTTTCTCCCGACTATTGGCAACCGCGTTGCACCTATCCACCACAACCACTGCCGCTGCTAGAGATACGCGAGGAGAGGAGAACACGCCAATGTCGTCTCTTATCTGCGCAACAATTAACTTCAGTAAAAATAAAATAAGTTGAAAATACAATTCATAATTTCACCAAAACACCAAAAAAAATTAGACAAATTTCATCAACACCATATTGAAATAAAAGAGATATATGCGTTGAATTGTGAGACGAGGGAGCACCAGAGGAGAGAGAGAAAAAGAGAGAGAGAGAGAAGAAGCGGAGAGAGAGAGAGTATGGAGAGAAGAGAGAGAGTATCGAGAGGAGAGGAGAGGAGAGAGAGACGATAGAGAGTAGTAGAGGAGAGAGAGCGCAATATTAATTTATTAATAAATAATGACAAAATTATTCTTAATAAATAATTAAGTAATAAATAAAAAGTCAAAGTCAGCATTTTAAAATTTAATCTGGACCACATGTTTAAGAAAATCAAAGGTTAAGATTTGGCCTTATATAACATGTGAGAAGTTGGTAACATATATGATCACACACACACACATATATATATATATATATATATATATATATATATATTCCCTATATAGGGGAGTGATCATATGAGAACTGTAGGGTTTTTACCGTGAACCGAATCACCAAAACCAAACTGAACCGGATCGATTTATGGATATTGCACATAATCTAAATTCACAAAACCCTAGCATGCTCCTATGAATTTAATACGATATTGTGGATTGAGATATTTATCGTAACTCCGTAGTCTTTGATCCGATCTTTTGCTTTTGAACTTCCACTTGAATACAACCACGCAATTTGAATTTATCTGCGGAAGTAGAAATTAGAAATCTAATTTCTAAGAATAAATTCAAAATTAAACAAAGAAAAGAAATATGTTCTCCAGATTAGATCTTCAGGGCTGTGTCCCGGTGCTGATCAGATCTACTACTGGTGAGGACTCCGTAGATATGTGGCTTGAGCAGGACCAAAATTCGAAAATTCTTCTCCTTTCTTATCAGAATCAGCGCCTCCCTCTCTCTCTCCTAGTTTTAGTGTGTTTCAACTGTCTTTTTAACTTATGAGATAGAGCTGTCTATTTATAGACCTAGGGTTGTAAACCCTAATAAGCTCCTGGGCTCAATTCAGCACACTTGTTGGGCCAGACCTGGGACCTAATGCAAATAATAAAGTGGGCCTATAAATTAATTAATTCCCATGTCCACAACCCATGACACAATTAATTAATTAATTAATATTAATTCTTTTTCACCACAGAATTAATACTGACCTACCCCTTTATTACCACGTTATGAGAACGGGTTGCATTAATTGAGAATCCTCATATTTAAGGTTACCGGACATCCTTTAATTAATCGGAGCCTCTGACAATCTCTAACTACAATTAATTAATATTTTATTATTCCTTAGTAGTACCACTCATACCTTATCACTCGTGCCTGAACTTAATCAGCCTGCAGGACTTTGGCACGATGAATGTTATTGAGCTCCTCAGGGAATGTCCCCATCCTATTACTCGGATATGGTTACCTAAACCCAGTCTCAGGCGGTACTACACGAACTGCTGTTACCCAAGATGCGGATATACGAGCACGTTACTTAGGCTCTCCACCATGGCAAGTCAAAGCAACAGTCAACCCGTGCAAACCCCTGAACCTTCGTTAGAGTTTGGACTCAATCAATATAACGAGATCTTGTATTCGCTGATGTCAGACAGATGAATACATCTCACTGCAGTCCATCAATACGCCACCTCTGCGTACCAGCATTTCAAGTAACCGAGACAGACTACTTATTCCGACAATGCCGCAGCCATCCGGACAGACGTATCCTCATACGCTGTCTCGGCTGTGATCAGGTTTATGTCTCACTAGGTCAAGTGATCATACTGTCTTCTGCGATCTACAACACGCCGTATGATCGTCCCTATCGGTAAGACAAGAGGATACCATTGTTCATACATGTACGATTGTTAACAGATAGGAGAAATAAATCATTGTATACTCATTATAATAAATACTTTCAGTATACAAAACCCATCAAGAACTCCCCTTACCATGTGAAAATAAGAACTAATCTCGACCATTCAATTGGTGATCCAACTCTCAAGACTAAATAAATCTCGTTTGCATTATAGTGTAGTAAAACATGCATTAAAGACTAATTTTGTAATATTTTTTCTCTCTCCTAAAAAATTATCCTAAATCTTTAAATGATCATATCTCCTTCGATTTAGATTATTTTTTAATGTATCATATATCAAATTAAAGGTAATTTAATTATCTTTCAAACGAAATCCCTATTGCATATGTTTCGATTTAAAAATCATCGTAAAAAATGAAAATTAGTGATTATATGCATAATTCTCGTAACAGTACACGAATTCTTATATAATGAATGGAGTTGCACAATATAATGCATGAAGTTATATTATATAATGCAGAATATGATAGATAAAATGCAATTACTTTTTTCTGCAAGATCAAAAAAAAAATTCATTAACTTTGCATACTGTAGATAATATCATAGTTGTTATAAAAGTTGATCATATATTACTTGTTTTTAATTATGTATTTTTTGTTATATTATATAAATGTATATTACTATATTATATAATGTCTGTTTGTTAGGTATATAATGAATGTTTGCTAGGTATATATAATGCATGTTGAGGTCAATATAATGCATGAAGTTATATAATGAATACAATTGCACAATATAATGCATGAAATTATTGTATATAATGCAGAATATGATAGATAAAATGCAACATGTTTATTTCAGTGAAATCATCATTCATCATTATATTTGCATGTGTTATGTATTATATAGCAATAACATATGAATTATAATGAAAGTAATATTATTTTTCTTTAAAATAAAAGTAATACCATATATAATATGCATAATTCTCGTAACAGTACACAAATTCTTATATAATGAATGCAATGTCACAATATAATGCATGAAGTTACAGTATATAATGCAGAATATGATAGATAAAATGTAACATGTTTATTTCAGCGAAATCATCATTCATTATTATATTTGCACTTGTTATGTATTATATAGTAATAACATATGTATTATAATGAAAGTAATATAATTTTTCTCTAAAAAAAAAGTAATACCATATATAATGGAGGAAGTAATATCGTATAATGATAGTAATATTATTCTAAAATAAGAGTAATACCATATTATAATGTAGGAAGATGTTTGTTAGGTATATAATGCATATTTCCTATGCATATAATGCATGTTTGTTAGATATATAATGAATGTCGAGATATAATATGCAATCAGAATCTTAAATAAGTACAAAATGACAAAACTACCCTATAATGCATGTTTTTTGAGATAAAATGACCGAAAATTTTAGTAAAATCGTGAGCATTAATTCATCAAAATCAATGGTGAAGATTGGTTCTTATTTCTTATGATAAGAGTGGTTTTCACTAGATCGCATCCCTATATATATATATACATCGCATAATATTAATGGTAAGTGAGAATATTCATGGCATATTTATTAATTATCTATAGATTATAATTACACAATCCTTTGTTCCAACTTGCCAAACCTTTGTTAGAGCGCTCACAATTAATGTTATATTTCGACAACTTTGTGAAATTAAAATGGTTTTCAATTCTCAAGATCCAACTCTTCTTTGTAAAACCAGTTGAGAATAATATTTTATTATTATAAGGTGCCTAAACAATGGTAATTGATCAATTATAATAATAAGGTAAAGATTTGCGTTAGGCAGGCCTAAACGGTTTAGGCGGGTTTTATCCTATCCAAATGGGTTGACCCATTCCAAATAGGGTTTATTAATCCCAATTAGGGTATATTATATGGGTTTGTGTTTGAGTTAATGGATAAAACCCGCCTAAATCGTTTAGGCCTGCCTAACCCAAGACCTTCGCTAATAATAATACTCTCTCCGTCCGTTTGAATAGTCCCGATTGATCGGACACAATAACAAAAAAATATAAGTATTAACTAAGTTAAGTGAAATTAATATTTTATTATTAAATGTGAAAAAATTATAATTTATAAAAATGGGACTAATGAAGTGGGATAAAAAAAAAGGAAAGTGGGACAATTTGGACGGAAAGGGGAGTAATATATTAAGAAAAACATATAAAAAAGTGATGTGCTTGTAATTTAGGACCGTTGTGACTTGTGACAAACAAATGAAGATGCTCAATAAAAAAGGCACAGCGAAAATCTCTTAAAAATAAAGAAAACTAATTGTAAATTATACAAAAAATACATATTACAAAATGCAATATTTCTGTTAATTAAGAGAATAATATTTTTGTATCTATATTTTCTTTTCCGTCTACCTATAATAAATCAAACAATTAATTACCAAAGTCTAAAAAAACTCTTTTAGAAAAGAAAAAAAAAAAGTATCTCAAGAAACGTATTTGCAAGCAGGTGTACCTGAGAAACACAAATTAATTACGTAGTTAGTTAATTAATAAATTGATCGATACACACACAAATATGAATGTATATATGTATATATATGTAGAGAAAGAGAGAGAGGTACTAGGTTCAGTGGAGATGATGACACCGGAGGCGGAGAAGTCACAAGCGGATTGATCGAGGCCTTTAGCGTGGAAGTAAGAATTCATGGCGAAGGACGCATGAGCTTTGAGATTGTCGGGTGTGAAGCACGCGCCGCCGGACTGAATGGGCGTGCAGTCTATCCCTTGGCTGCACGCGTAGTTTATGTTGTTCTGAAGCGCGGTGTCGCCGGCGTCAGACTTGGCCACGCACCACTTCTTCCCAACCGCCGCCGCCGGCCTTGAAGTTGAAGGCTTTGGCTGCTCCTACACATTCCCCACCTTTACTTCATGCAATAACATTACTACTATTTAGGGGTGGGAATAGGCTGGGCTACCCGACAGTGGCCTAGACAGGCCAGTCGACCAATTTCGGCAGACTTAGGTTATTTAAAAAGTCTATTTAGCTAAGCAGGCCCGGGCTCAGGCTCGAAAATAGGCCTACTAAGCCTAACAGACCGGCCTATGAAAATAATCATATATTATATAATCAATTAAATATATTTATTATCTAGAATTAAAAATTTATTTATGATTTATGAATAATAAAATAAGTTAAATAAATCATTTTTTACTAAATAATATATTTATCTAATTTAGTAAATGTATTTGCTATTGAAATAACATAATATATTTATAACTTAAAAATAAAATATACATTATAAATTTTAAGTAGGTTCTCATAGGCTTTATACAGGCTAAAGATCAGGCCTATTTCATTAAAAAGGTCAGGCTTAGGCCTACAAAAAAGCCTACTATAGATAACAGGCCAGGCTCAGGCTTCTTTAAATTATAGCAGGCCCAGGCCTTCGGGACCAAAGTCCAGCCTATTCTCACCCCTACTACTATTTCTTTTTTAAATTACCTACGGCTACCTAATTAATCAATATTATATACGTATGCACTTTGTACCTCAATAAAAAAAAAAAAAAACATACGAGACATAAGATAAACTATTCGAATTGAATACGAAGGAATCAGGTTTAGAACATTAAGACTTTCGATTTTTTTAAAAAAAATTATACATATGGATTTGTGCACTACATTTAAATAATTAATTAATGGACATTTGATATGTAGTTATATGCATACTTATTAAATAATTTTGTCACATACATACTTCTCATACAGTGAAAATATCTTATCTATGATCAAAGTTTAGGGTTTAAATTTCCTTAAAATATTTTTTTGTGAGTTTAAAAAAAATGTCTCAATTATATTAAAAATAACTATATCACATACACATACTACTAGGTCAAGTTTGATGAATGTCTCGTATCAAATGATATTTATAATTAATGAAACTATGTTTAAAAATATAAACATTAATAGTATATATTTTTGGTTTCTTTTAACTAATTTATTAATTTAATGCTTGTTGGAAATATATATATATATATATATATATATGTTTGGTACCTTTCCAGTAGTAACAGGAGCAGCATCTCGCAAGATACCAATATCATAGACCGGGCTGAAATCGGGCCGGAAAAGCCCGAAGCTCTTCTCTGCGAGCGTGCCCGGTTTCTGATTCTCATTGAACAGAGCAAATATGTAGGTGATGAACTTGGTATTGGGCATCAACGGCGTCCCTTTCCCCTCGCTGTAATGCTTCATCAATCCGCCGTTGTATGCCACGGCGTTCTCCACCGAGCACTTGGGCTTCTCGAACACCTCGCCGTCCGATGCCCACCCCGTCTCCCCCACCGCGATGCTCACGTCCCCGTACCCTAATTTCTCCATGGCCACGTGCACCGAGTCCATCACTTTGTCGAACATGTTGTAGTACGTCTTTCTGGTCTTCGGGTCGTACACGCCCTTCGCCGCCTTGAACAGCGAGAAGTCCGCCGTCTCCGGCGAGTACTCGAAGTATGGGTACGGGTTCACCATGAACGGCGACTTGTTGTCGCGGAGGAACCTGAGCATGGGGGCCAGGATCCCCCGGTCCCACCCGGGCACGAACGCCGCCTCGCTGGGGATGTCGTGCTTGATGAAGAATCCGAGGGAGTGGGCGGTGGTGACGGCGATGTCGGTGATGTCCTCCATGCGGAGAGCTTTCTGGAGCGTTTTCATGGCGGGGACGAGGCTGACTCGCAGGTTGTCGGGGCCCCAGTGGAGGATCTCGTTGCCGACGAGGATGTAGTTGATTTGGGTGGCGGGGTAGAAGGGCTTGATGTTGGTGGAGATCCATCGGCGGGCGCCGTGGATCTCGGTGAGGGAGGGGATGTCGCCGTTGGGGACGGTGACGGCGACGAGGATGCCGGTGTTGGCGAATGCGCGGAGGATGTCGGGGTTGACGTCGAAGATCTTGATGCGGTCGATGGTGGTTTTGTCTTTGAGGAATTGCGCCACCTGGGGAGGCGGAGGGAGGTTGTCGCCGAGGGTGCCGTAGTTGACGCCGATGGAGTGTACGGTGGTGAAGGCAGCGAGGAAGGAGAGGGCGGCCGCCGCCGCAGCTACGTTATAAGCAACCATCTATACTATATACTAAAAGGGAACCGAACTGCACTGTAGCAGCCCGCCCAGAATTCCCGCCCACCCCATAGAATTCATGCAAAATCATGCAAATGTTACTTCCAAGCCCATTATTATATTTAATAGTCTAAATGCCCAATCCATTTGAATTTTGAAAGTGAAAACAACTTTTAGTGAATAGTGTCAGATCTAAAAGTCATGTTTCTCTCTCCCCTTATTCAGCGGCACCTGTCCCCTCATTCAACTCATTGTACATTTCCCTCCGATTGTATAGCTGATGGAGGGTTTATCCTCTCAATCGCTTTGCGTAAGAAAATACTCCATAAAAACAATCAAGCAAGTAAAATTAGTAATTTCCAGTCCAAATTTTTTTGGTTGCAGTTACTACTTTCCAAATGGCTACGTTTTTTAGTTGCAAATGAAGTTAGATTTACCTTTATTTGTTTCGTGGAGCTCCATTGAGGTACACTTTAATTATAATTTTATTTTATTTCAAGATTAATGTTAAATACAATTGTCGTGAATTTGAAATCTTGATTAAGGAACATACCAATATTAGTTGGTGTATATTATTCATGTAATTAATTATCAACTATTTGGTTTGTAATTTTTATAATGAATGGGTATTATGTATGTGGATGTTTGGGTAAATATGCTGAACCATGAATATTATTCTTTGATGGGTTTAAAAATTCCACTTTGTTCAAATATGATTCATTTAATTTGATTATGCTTCTCATTGTTGTATATTTTTTTTAAATTATTTTCGTTATTATTTGTGATAATGAAAATTATTTTCCTTTTATGATAGTTATTGACATTTTCTTTGTGAAGAATAATGGTTTAAGCTTTTAAAAAAACAAGTTCTATATGAGCCAATTGATTTTGATACGGTCAAAGTATCAATTGTTATTTTGTTCTGCGTAAAAAGTGTGATATTGGAAATCTCTTAGACCAAAACAAATAGAGAAAAAGAGTGAAAAACAAAGAGAAAATAATAATTAATAAAGTTAATTTCTTCCATTTAAACTAGAAAGGATTTCAAGAGAGTTATACATGATATATATAGAGGAGGCGGGATCATGTAAAAAAAAATTCCCCTGTGAGAAAAAAGAATGAATCATGTCCATTAGATCTAAAAAAATCAATAGTCGATATTGAATCAAGCAACAACTAAAATGCAATTAAGCAACAAAATAATCAAGCAACAACTAAAGCACAATCAAGCAACATTGCAATCAAGCAACGACCTGAATACAATCAAGCAATGCCGTGAATGCAATCAAGCATCTTTATCATTTTCTCACGTATAAGAGTTTTCTCATTGGATCCACTCCCTATATATATATATAGGAGGGATCATGTAAAAAAAAATTCCCCTGTAAGAAAAAAGAATGAATCATGTCCATCAGATCTAAAAAAATCAATGGCTGATATGAAAACAAGCAATGACTAAAACACAATCAAGCAACAAAATAGTCAAGCAACAACTTAAACACAATTAAACAACATTGTAATCAAGCAACGACCTAAACTTAAGCACAATCAAACAACATTGTATCAATCATTAATTTTTTTTAGATCTGATGGACAAATATCAAGCAATAACTAAAGCACAATCAAGCAAATTGCAATCAAGCAACGAACTGAATACAATCAAGCAATGTCGTGAATGCAATCAAACATCTTTCTCATTTTCTCACGTTAAGTTTTTTCTCAAATGATCCGCTCCTTATATATATATATATATATATATATATATATATATA
>JAPKLW010000480.1:160834-195377 GCA_026898455.1 Plectranthus barbatus
TATATATATATAGGGTAGTGATCAGGTGAGAAAAGGAGTTACTATGAGAAATAAGAATAGATCTCGCGCGTCCATCTCATCAAATCGACGAACATGATTCATTCTCAGCATATTGAAAAACGCGGCATTTTTGCCCCAATATCGTGCAATTTTAGTCTTTAAAGGCTAAAAGTGTAAAAATACTCAAACACAAACAACAACCTGCATTTTAAGCCCAATTTACTTCATTTTTAGCCCAATTTATTTCATTTTTAGCCCGATTTACTTCATTTTTACATAAATAAAAATTAAACATCTTCTTCTTCAAAGCAACAACACGAGTGTAGTCTCTATAAAATTCAATACTAACATCAACAGTTCTTAAAACTATGCCCTTAAAATGCTTCATCTTATCAACACACTTTGGAATAAATGAACATGTAAGATACAAAAATGCACAAAGTTAATACTAAAGATGCACAATATAATAGAAAAAATGAACGTCGATCTGAATAAAACAAATTTTTTTAAACTATATTCATGCATAATTAACAACGTCGAGACCGAACACGAATGCAAAATCCAGAAACAAAGAATTTTTAGATCTATATTCATGCATAATTAACAACGCCGAGACCGATCTGAATAAAACAAATTTTTTTAGATCTAACGGATAAGATTCATTCTTTTTTCTCACATGAGGAATTTTTTTTTACTTGATCCCTTCTCTATATATATATATATGTGTTTTCTAAAGGTGTTATATGTTTCATCTTAATATTTCTGTCTAGATCATAAGATGATCGAATTGTCCTATAATTGGATCTTGAATTAATAAGCATCAAGAAGGAAGAGGAAGATAATTTGTTTCTCTATATATAATTTCAGGTTTGGTATTTTTCACCCCTTTTTCTTATTTTTCCATTCTTTTTGTCCGTGTTGACTCACTTTTGTGCGAAAAAAATAGTGTTCTTAAGTATTTCCTAAGTTGCGTAGATATATGGCATAGTGTTTCTTATCAACTACTAATATACTCTACGTGCAAGATATTATTGTTATTTTTAAGATTGAGCATTTAACCATTAAGTAAATTGATTGATGCTAGGTAGGAAGCAATCTCACATATATCGAGATAAATTTTTGGTTCCTGAAGGATTACAATCTTGAATAGTGAAAATTTTACAACGAGAGGGTGGAATTGCAAATATTAGGTTTCTTTGATCCACTATTTTCAATTTTGAACCTCAATTTTTGGCTGGTCAGTTCAAGATTATAATTATTGATTCACTTCATTCCAGGTCTATATATTATCATTTTATAATTGTTGGTATTTGTCGATTTTCAAGATTTGAATCTTATGTTTGCCTATCGCATTCAAGGTATCGAGTTGGTTTCAATTTTTCTGTAATACTCGCTCCGTCACACCCGAATTGCTACATTTCTAAAACTAGCAACTTTTTCACACTCTACAATAAATATCAATTCCACTTACACTCACATCCTTAATTCCCGTGCCGAAAAAAAATGTATCAATTGGCACGGGACGGAGGAAGTATATTTTTTTGAATTTGTTCATCTGCATTTGTAATGCTTCAATAATTTTCATACGATAGAATTCCGTGGAGAGCTTTTACCCATAATTGTATATTCATTTTTTTTCAAGGAAACAATATAATTATGGATTATAACTGATGCAATGTGAATGAATTATAATTTTGGAGGAGTCAATCACAATTGTTGCCGAAACTAGGTAATTCTTAATTTTATGAAAATCTTTTCATCCCTTTTGATTGAAGGCTTTGATCTTCAATTCTTAGTTTTATTTTACCTTAGTTATTTATTGCAGGAGTTGATAATGCAACTTTTAGTAGTTCTCTTTCTTTTTACTTAGTTTTTTTAATTTTGAATTTAAGAAAAGAAAAGAGAGGAGAATATATCAAAAATGTCATACATATGTTATATCAACAAAAAATTAAATCCTCATAGGAGGTTATGGTTATAAGAGACTAATACTAAAAAATCCAAATATGTGACATTTGGGAAGCTCTTGGCTAGAAGTAAGAAAATTTCTTGCATTCTTGATTTTATTATTATTATTATTATTTGACATGTTCTCTAAATTTATCATGTTGAAAAGATTATGTTATTGGTGTATCTATAATTTTTTTTTTAATTTTATTAACTACAATGATATATATATATATATATATATATATATATATATTGAACAAATATTTTATTTGATTTTATTAAAATTAGATATTATTCGCGCATCGCGCGGGTGTAATTCTAGTTTTGTTAAGAGGAGGCAGGTAGAATGCGAGGGATATTCATTAGAATTGAGAGTTTGCGAAAATTCAGGGAATTCTTAATTTGAAGGATTTCTGCGGTTCAAAAAAAAAAAAAAAATAGTGCTAAATAAATTCTTATTACAACACTACTAAGTAGTCAATTAATTTTCTGAACGAAATCCATAAATTAATCAATCGGGGTTGATGATTATCAAACCAACTCCAGCGACCGACAATTCAGAAAAAACTTAACAAGTGATGATATAATTAAGATTGTGCTGTTGTGGACAACTATGTAATGGATGTTGATAAAGATCACAAGTCTTCTACAAGAAACAAATAATAATGAGAAATAAAGAAAAATTACCCTGAATTATTCTAGTATGAAATCTAGATGATGAAATCCATTTAAAAAAACAAACGAAAGAAATTTATAAAGAGTGAGTCTCTTGTGAAATTGTGTGTTTTCGTGAGACAATAGATTAGATTTCGAAAAGGAGTTTTATCGATTCAGGACCCGAAAGATAGTTTAATTGTCAATTTAGGACCCGAAAGAATAATTGTCAATTCAGGACCTGAAAGATCACAAAAATTCTCAATCCAGGACCCGAAAGATCACACAATTCTCAATCCAGGACCTCATATTGAGGTCCTGGATTGAGAATTGTGTGATCTTTCGGGTCCTGGATTGACAAATCATCTTTCGGGTCCTGAATTGACAATTTAACTATCTTTTGGGTCCTAGATTGACAATTCTCCTTTCGAAAATGATTCCTTTTTACACACAAAGAATTTTGTTCATAACTTGTATTTTAATTGGAATACAAAATGTTATATTTAAGCCAACAAATGATGTGATGTTGGTGTATTACGTTTCTGACCGAAATGATCATTCTAATCAAAATTTTCTATGCACAAATAAATATTTTGTTCAGATTGCAAGGATGTCTCATCCTCTCGCACAAAAACACTTGATTACTCAACTTTTTACCGTTCATAAAAGATTGTAGTAGTTTACCGAACACCATAAATAGAACATGGGGTACATAATTTAAATGTCAAAGGAGTGTTCTCAATAAGGTTTGAACTAATGATCAATTGATGAATTAATCAGAGCAAACAGTTTGAGATCAATATTTATTTCTCATTGTCATTTGTTTCGCATCTAAAATTTCCTTCAAGTTCTTATTCCATATAAAATCTCCCACAACTTTGCTTTATGTTCGAACTTGGAATGAACCAAGACCCTATTTCTTTGTTTGACCTTAATGTGAAATTGAGTTCTCTCAGAATTTATTGCTTGTATTAAAATATAATTATTTGATATATTTATTAAAGGACAGGGAATCATAGAGTATAACTCTAATATTAGTTTAGAAGAATTCAGATTAAGATTTCAATGGAGCTTCATGAAATACTTGTAGATGAAGGATGATTGATTAAGAGAAAAATCCAAAGTCCAATCAGATGCAAACTGAACTAACTAGTTACATTTAAAGCAGTCCTGGGAAAAATTTAAACACCAACTGCATCAATTTGAATATTATGAAATAACAATACAAACAACAGGTAGAGATAAAACCAACCTCCTCCTCCTTCTTCTTCTTCTTCTTCTTCTTCTTCTTCTTCTTCTCTACTACAATAATGTGGCAAATCCCAAATGGACAGGAACAGGGTAGGACAGCCATCTTCATCCACTACAAACAAAAATTATTAGGCGGCTCCCCGGGGATCTCTTGCTACTGCTCCATTTCCTCACTCAATCTTCGCGCACCCTCTGGATGTCTGCTGCTTCCATGTTTTTTCTGTTTCTTGCTCTTTGCTTTCTTCGCCTTTAAGCGCCGCTTCTTCTCGTTTGCATCTACCCATGCATAGTCAGATGGGATGTTGAATGGATCAACTTCATCTCGGAAGCTGCGGCCTTCACTATCACTTGACTGCCCCCCGCGGCTTCCCCTCATCCAAGAAATCCATGATGTGGAACCCTCGGAGTCTTTCGACTTGGAATCTTGGAAATGTGCAGGGCTAGAGAGAGGGGTTGAGAACTCCTCTATGGGCTGAAGCTCCTCAAATTTTGTGAATGTCACCAGAACACGTATTGTTGGGACAATTGGAATGGCAATCTGTGAAATACGTTCACCAGTCACGCCAACCACACAAACTAAGGAAAATAACAATGAAAAATCCAAGGCATACGATTTCAAACAATTCATGCCAAAAATGAGAGTAACACACAAACATGGGTTAATAGAAGATCAAAGCACATGGCCAACATCCACATCTTGGCATACTCCCCATCATTATATAGCGCCAAAAAAAATCAAGGGCAGCATCTTCATAGTTTTCAGAAGCGACTTAATCAACTACTCCTCATGAAATTTCTAGTCAAGGGGGTTCACATAATTAAGTAACTTTCTTAAATGTAAGCAACATTTATTAGTGACACCCAAGAATAATGCAATGAAGAAGCACCAAGTGACAGGCAACATATTGAGCGTCTTTACATTATTTATCCTCTGAGCACTATCTAAATATATCCTGCAATTTGAAAGTTCCAAGAACAGTTACCCACGTTTGCAGATGTCACTATTACTGCCATGGGGTTTCTGCATAATATAAGCAGATTAGATGAATACGAAAGCAACAGAGCGTGTGCCTTCTCACAAGTATGCTTATTCGTTGACTGGTGAATGCAACAAGGGAGAGACTTAGTCTTTTGGTGTACCATTACGTGTAAGAAATTGATACTTATTGTTATGGAGTCCTAAGCTGTATGAACAATTGAGGGCTCCCTCATGGAAACAAAATGCAGAAAAACGAGCATATGGAACAGCCACATGAAGAAAAGGAATGCATCAAAAGATGCACATGCATCTGTAAGTACCTTGACAGGAAAGGTTCCAGTAGGCAGCTTAGTAGTCAAAAGCTCCCGAAGTCTTCGAACAGCTTTGACCTTATTGGCCAGTATGTCGAGCAAAGGCAAGAGCTCTTCTGTTTGCAAAGGAAAATCTGGTGTCAACCACAATACTGGTCTCAGACCTTTCTTATATTCACTTTCATTCTTTGTTTCGGTGGTGGCTCCTCTCTTCTTTTTCTTCTTGCCACTCTTATCTTTTGACTTCTTAACATCTCCCATCTCCTCCCTAGGAAACTCAGATGATGATCTGCGACTGTCATTAGCCTTCTGCTTGCTATCATCAGGTGCCAACTTTGAAAACTTCTTCAAAACCTTTGAGTCATCAGGATCATCTCCAAGGTTCTTTGAACTCTTTTTGTTGTTCCATGCAAACCAACCTTTCTTCTCTTTGGTAGTACCATTTGACTCACAGCTATCAATTGAACCGGTGTCGAAGTTTTCATGGCAATCTTGGACCTCACTGTCCTCATCCTCACCAAAACCATCCCCCATCCTAAGTGCAGAATCTAACTGCATTCTTTCCTCAGCTGTCAGAACATCATCGAATTCATCATTTTCAGCTCCATTAGCCAATTTCTCATCATCATTAACAGAAAAAAGCTCCTCATCAGTCATAGCACCAGGAACTCTTCTAGACTTCACACTCACCTGGACATGAAGCATGTCATAAACCTTGGCTTTCCAGGATCCAACCATCTCAGTCCTCTCTTGCCTTCTCCAATTCAAATGAGGAACAAGCTCAGCTTGAGTGACATCAATTCCTGGCCTGTACATATTAGTTTGAGACATCAAAGCCACTTCATGTGCAACCTCAGATTCTGATGGTTGAACACCTGCTCCTTCTAGGGCATTTGTGATCTCTTTCTCCTTGTGAGCCAGCACAATCAAAGACCCAGGAGGCAAAGATACATTTCCATCCTCTGAAGTGTGACCCTCTCCGAGAAAGAGAAAAGTCTGATCAGAGCGTTGGATGCGAAACCCATCAAACCCTGCAAGGGTCATATCTGCTCTGAGATTAGAACCACGTTTCCATATACGGTAAGTGTCTGAAGGGGCTATTCTACCAATGAATGGTATCACAGAACTCTCAAAGTGGAAGGTTATCTCCATATAAAAGTCACGGATTCGTGCTGCTGATGCCACAATCCTCGGGAGCCTGCGGCACCATTTAGCCCAGGCAAGAGGCTGGTAGTGCCGAGCAATGATCATCGCAATGTTCTCCTCCCTTGTACAAACTGCCTCCTGGAGTGCACTCCACCCGTTCTCATTTTGCAGACTCCAATCAGCACCTGCTGCCATTAAAATCTCGGCTGAAATTGAATCATGCAGACGCACAGCAAGGTGTAAAGGAGTTTCCCTTCCAGGAACATCTCTTCTATCAATCAATGCAGAAACAGCATCAGCATTCGCTTCAGCAGCCAAAGACTCGGCTTCAGTATTCACCTCCCCCGCCTTTGCCAGACGAGGAAGAGCCGCCACTATCCGTTTCAATGTTGCATAGTCACGTCGAAGCACCGCAGAATGGGCAGGACTATGAGAATATTTTGACAAATCCTCCATTATTCTGCCCTCCCAATATCTATCTCGAGCTATACTTTAACCTAATCAATTCTACTAAATTCAAACTTCCCCAACTCCTAATTCCAACATGAATATCAAAACAAGAGCTTTCCACCACATCGCAGAGAAAATGCAAAGCACCCATCCCAGTTTCCAGCTCCTAAAAGAGTCCGAACATGAAACCGAAGTTTCATTTACGCCAACAACAAATTCAATTCTTCAAAACAAAATCTTCAAGACTTCCTCAATAATTCACCAGCACGCAATAGCCCTCAAAAATCTTGACCACAACTTCACGCCACCAGGAACAGAAATTCTGAAGACAAATAAATACACAAAAAATTAAATGAACCACCAGCGAAACTAGCCCTGTAACTCGATCTAGCTCCAATTCTGACTCAAGATCAGAATTAAAGTTCCCAGAGAAAGAAACGGAACGCAAATAACAAAAAAACGCGAAATTACCCGATAAATGGAACTCCGATATACGGATGAAGCGGAAACTGATGAGACGGACTTGAAATTCAGATCTCTTATCCGCGCATCCTCTCTCTAAAAAAAATAAGCAGAATTAGTGAAGAGATGGAGAGAGGGAAAGGCGGGGGTGGAGTATGTTGAGATCCTACTAGTGCTGGCTGTTGCTGCTCATACTGTTGTTAGCTGTTTCCGGAGGGGAAGCTTTTTTTTCCGCCCTCAGATTGGAAGAATACTACGATTTTGCCACGCGCGTCACATTAAAAGCGTCTTGGCCCCCCTCGCATTCATGCTCACACGCTTTTCTTTTCCTAAATAAACTCATAAATCTACCCCTCTATTTCTTTTATTTATTATATTTCATTTCATTGAGTTTGGTATGAGATTTGCAGGTTGGTTTGATTAAAATAAATTAAGGTTTAAATAATTTGACTTGAAATTAAGGTTAAAATTCTAGCTCAGGATTGAACAATTTGAAGATCAAGTGAGCTTAGTCTAAAATTTAATTAGTTGATTCAATTAATTATAAAAGAATTTTATAAAGTATAAAAAATAATTTTTAAATTTATTGGTCCGGCCGACTGGTCGGAAAACCAAAGGATAGGGTTATGGTAGAGATATTTTAGCCAAAAAAGTCTTAGTATGAATTGAAACGATCCATACATAATACTCTACAGCTCGATCAGACTGACTAGAAATTCAATAGACCTGACTTGATTGACATCCTTAAATGTCATTATAGTGGTCAAAATGTTGAAAACTCAATATGGCAAAAACTTATTTGAAATCCTCTTGCCGACGGATGAAATTAGGATTCTCATCTTCATACTTCAAGAGTTGTCAATGATAAGTAATCTCGAAAAAAGGTCGTAAAAATAATTGACCGATTCTTGTGACAATCAATTAGTTTATAGTTCAAATAATCAATTAATTCTTTTGTTTTTATAGTGAGAATCAATCAATTCATAATTCATCTCATAAAATAAGATTTGCAAGACAGTTTCGCTTGCAGAAGACCTTATCATTCAACATATATATACATATATATTAACTTGTAAATGTGAAACATCTCATTCTCTTATAGCTTTTTATGGGCAAGCTTTATTTCAAAACTAGTGTATCAATTTAGGTCACACTTGTTTGTACACATTTATGAACTTCCAATTAAGGCATCAAACTTGTGCCCTGTTTTCTAATTTAATGCTTCATGCCTTCATCTGATGACCATATGGTATGAATGAGTTTCTTCCTTTTTTCTTTTTTCTTCCAACTTGTGTTGAAACTATTTTGTTTGTCAAAATGTCATCGTCGTCTTCCTTTTAAACATAACCTTGAAAAAAAAAAAACTTAGGATTTGACACCAAAAGTATAAGAAGAAGTTAGTCATTTTGGAATATGTGATAATATTGCTCCATTCACACTGTGTTTGCTCTTTTAGCTCAATGTTATATAACTAAAACTAAGTGAATAAATGGTGCAAGTTTAGTTTGAAAGGTCTTAACAATTTCAATAAATCAGAAATATATATATTTTCCTTTATGTGTCAAATGAAATGGAAATGTATACGATAATCTAATATTGGAAAAAAAATATGTGAGTTTTCTGAGGAGAAAATTTGTGCCTATGCTAAAGGCCCATGTTACTGCAACCTGGAATAGTACATATTTAATAATTTTTTAGTGAATAGTTCCAAGACCTTGCTCCAAATCTGGATCATCGTTATCAAAAAAAAAAAAATTGATTTTTTTTCTTCATTTCGGACAGCGCAGTTTATACCACATGTATCAGACATCTTGCCAGTTATTGTTAAATGATAATGGAATGACAACGTTATGTATAGGTGAAGTGAAACATAAAAGTATAATACAAAAGTGGTAATATTGTGCTATTAATTTAGAATTATAAGGTTTTGTGTAATTCTTTAACAAACAATACGTCAGCCACATCACACCAGAATTATAAATAAATAAATAAAAAAGGAAAAAAGTCCTGAAGATTTTTATTACACCACAAGAGCATGCAATGGAAATGGCATAATTTATGTGAAAATAACCAAAAATGATCCATTGTAAGAACAATTAGTTATGCTCTAAAATCAAATAAAAATTATTCCATAAAATGTGTTCTGGTTGTGTGTGTGTGTGTATTGTGTAGCTAATGTGAGTGAAATGGCAATCAGCTTCGCCCCATAATTATATACAGAGTAGACAGCTAAGCCAAGAAACAAGAAGCTTTTGCTACAACTTGGTAGCGAATAGTTCACAGGTAAGTAAATTGTCCATGGATGCCGCGGACGTGCCGGCTCCCAAGATAGGAACTAGGGTGAAGAATGGCTCAGTATTAGTGCTGATTCTCCTGCTCATCTCTGCGAATTCAGTGAATGCTTTGGTAAATATTGTTGACAGAGTTGCATGACTGGTTCCGGGACTTGCTGTGAAATAGATCCTCAAATTCTGCAAGCATACAACATATCCATAAGCAACGTGTAGGAAATCAGGAATACCAAAAGCATGAGTACTAACAGCATACACGAAAGATACAACCATTATAGCTCCATTATATTGTTTGTAATTAAATATGTATAACTCGTTGTAAATTCCTTCAAGTATCAGTTCAACGTTGAAATCAGAGATATTTTGAGATGTTTCTCAACTCTGACAAGGTTTTACTCAAATATTCAAGTCAATTCAAATCCTTCTCTCTCCAAATTACCAAAACTCAAAATGAGAAATACTTGAGCAAGTCTTGTCTAATTTTCAGAGTACTTGGTTGACAATAAACTCAATCCACATCCACATCAGTATCAATAACAACTAGTCAATAATAAGTAGAAAATGCAAATACGTGAAGGGCTTTATTAGTATGACAAATAAAAGAAGAGTAATGAAAAAGATAACTAACCAGTATATCATCCCAGGAGAAATCATTCTCGTAAAGGACTTTATCAAGCAGGTAGATGCAGAACTCAGCCATCCTTACAATTTGCTTTTCAGTATTAGCTTTACATTCTGATTCATTGAAAGCAGGGTCACTAGTCTGAAAACATATCTTTGCTGCAATCTCCTGTGTGATTGATACGACAGCCGCACAAATTCTACCACTAATTGTGCATTTCTGAAGACAATCATTATGCCAGCTTTCATGCTCAAATCCCCAATAAGCTTGTTTCGTACATGAATCTTGTTTAATAAGACTAGTTGGAATCTCCATATTCTTCTCCCCGCTGTAAAGAAGGGGTTTTACTTCCACCAGAGCTCTGAACCCAAAATCAAGATATGAGTCCTTGAACAAAACTCTGATAATTTATGAAGATTAAATAATAGATGTTTCTTTTGGAAATAAACTTGTGTTTCCTCTCCAGAATGACTTATATTTGCAAATGCCAGGGTTCTAATGATAAATCCTAAGCATTCAATTAGTTAAGTCACCTTTTTGGCAGATCAGGAACAAGAATGTACACAACAACAGGACCATCCACCACAGGCATGTTTGACTTGCTTCCATTATTCAACTGAAACTTCATTTGGGCAAGACAGACATCCTTCTGGTTATCAATAGCAATTCGATCTGAAGAATTCAAAGATGCTGAACAATAAATAACCAAACAAATAGCACTTGTAGATATTGAGCAGTTGAAACATTTTGCAACAGCTTCACTATTCTCCAGAGCTCGTTGAAACTCCAGAGAAGGACCTTCATCACGAAGCAACATTGTTGGTGGGTCAAGCCCCAATTGACCAGCCATGTATAGAATATCCTTATGTAAGGTGGCCTGGGATTATCGCATGATAAATTAGCATGCTGGAACTTGCAGCGAGTGAGTGTAAAAAATTAAATACCAATAACCTATAAAAATGTGAAGATATTGCATGAGTTACATTTCATAAAAGATCTTGGCCTTAAGAAGATCATCTCATAAGTTGCTGGACTGCAATACAACAATACAAGGACTAATTGTTGCTACATCGGTCATTTGTTATGAAAATTCACAATCCAACGTCCTAGCTAGCTTAGCATTACAACTAAATTCTTGAAGAATTTGTGCAAATTAAAATATCGACTTTGGCAGAAATGAACAGAAAAGGCATGATGTTTTCATAATTAGTAACAAGGAATTCATTGCAAAAACATGTTTTAAGATAGTATTCCCTAAAGTTGTAACTAATTTAACTCAGAGCACCATCTTTATTCAACTAATTTACTCAAATTGTAAAATTGATCAAATATAATTTAACAATGTTTTATACAATTATTAACACATTCAAACATATTTTAGGCACATGCATATAATATACATAAGGTTTTCTCTTCATAACTTTACATTACTATTAATTAATAGAAATAAAAGGTCAATATGGCTAATGAATTAGACTTCACACCATTAGATAAGGGAAAAACAATAATATAACCACAATCTACTATGGAAAGATGTCCAACCTGGCTGTACGGACCAATACAACTTGGAGCCCACTCGGAAATACTCTGAACATGCAAAACATTTTTGGTATTATCATCTGAAACCAAGACTTCAACATAAGCTCTCCCGAGACCAGCTTGCAAAAGAGGAAGTTCTATAGTAGACCGTGATGGCACACCAAAACGACACTTCTTTTGAGTGATGAATTTCACATATTCATCATTGGCTAGAGCAAACTCGTTCATATCAGCTATATATAGATGTATATAAAGAACACTCTCCCAAGAGCAATTATATTCAATAAGCAGCAATTCAATTTTAGTTAAAACTGCATGCAGATCCTCTCGCAAATCTGCAGAATCAGAAATTATCAGAGTACTATGAGGACCCATACGAGAGATATATCCCAACCATAAACATGAGTTAGAGAACACATTCGAGAGGGAAGAAGATGCATTCCGCGATAAATTCTTTCAACAAATTTTTAATGTCTAACCTGTAGAGGTTTTAGAAGCATCTTGCAGCCAGCAAGTAATAGAAAAAGTATTCTCCTTCTTGGATTTTGAGATTCGAAGTTCTTGTTTTGTATTTACCACTAAGTCAGATCTCACATCATTATTAGAAGTGGGAGCTTCCAAGATATCCTGGAAACCTCCAACCACCTCATGCACTAAGTTCAATTCTCCCACTGATACCTCATTGATATTGTCGCCATCAGTATCAGACAAGGAGGCCAACTTCTTCTCTAAATGATATTCCAGGGGGTGAAGAACTCCCACGGGAGCTATTTGATCTGGCGAATGTAATACCACTTCAAATTTATCAAGTACAATCCGAGCATTCTGGCAAGTGAACATGTCAGCACCAGAAAGGAAAGAAGGAAACAAGATCCACGTAAAATCAAGTACAAAGTATGTTTGAGTCATAGAATCCTAAGATGAAACAGTAGATAAGCACAATTTATATATTTCCAGCACTAACTTTCCAATCAAATTTAAAATCATATGAAAACATAAATTAGAGGGAGATGCTGCTCACTTTGAAGAGGGGGCAGTCCAGAGTTAAAGTTTCATATTCTCCCCCTTCACCACATACGTTAATACCGTATAACCTGCCAATGAATCAGCAAAGGAGAAATCCTGTGGAGTCAAATACCAAGGAACACTTAAGATATGTTGGCTAACATACTCTTTTAGCTTGTGAAGATGGGACTCTAAATGTGATATTTCCTTGCCCAAATGCTTTGAAGGGATTAACCCTATAGCTGCGACCTATGAAAATGGGGGTAGGAGGAAGGTATGGCAGAAGGATACAAATTAACACTACGATAAAGAAAAACATTATTGCTTATTTGCTGAACAACTGAGAGAAACCATCCAAATTCAGTAAACTGATAATTTGAAGGTAACTTTCTGCCAATTATTGCAACAAAGTAGGAAGACTTATGGTAAAGGACACTTGAGTCCTAACTTTAAATGTGAATAAAAAGTAATTTGGTACAAGAAATTGGATGCAATATGTTCAAAAAAAAAAGTGTTAATCTAAGTTACACATATTGTACCTTAACGGCAATGGCAATAATTTCACTCTTTATCTGAAGACAAAAAAGTGACAAAATCAGTCAATACTAGTAAAGAAGTAACAGCTGGGCCTGGGAATGGTATTCTAAAGTTGATGAAATGAGCTTACCATTTGTTCAAGGAGAAAGGACTGATCTTGCTTCCACAAATAGGCCAAAGAAACAAGCCCTAACCTAGAACATACACTTTCTACACGTAGCCTTTGATAATCAGAAGCAATTGCACCTGAGGAGACAGCTGAAACAGAGGGTATCTGCCGCTTAACTTCTTTTAAGAGGATTAACATATCTTCTACCTCATCACCGGGAGTCATACTGTAGCTAAGGCCATGATGCCTACAAAATACCAAATTATAGAGTGAAGAAGTATGACGATATTAGAACGCCCACAATTGATAAAAATTAAACAGAACCCTAATCTATTTCTAATAAAAATTAAATACTGTAAATTTAATAGAAGACTCCCAACTCATAAAAACTCCTAGCCCCAACTCTAATCTGATGATGAACATCTGTATCAGAAAGTTAGATGGTAATCTATGTATATATTGATTACATCTACCTGACATTTACAGAAAGGCCACAAATTGTCTCCTTCCTCAGATACTTTACTGTTTATTTTAGGCCAGTAGCAACAGATTTGCTGAAATTAACACCACCACGTTGTGGTTTTCAAATGAAAATCAAGAATGAAAAGTACTTGAGAAGGCATCGCTGACATTACAAGGAATTGGACTTTTAATCTCTCATTGATATGTCACTTGTCAGATTTCACTCACCTAAGGCTAAAACGAGGACACAGGACATAAATATAATACCTGATGTTTTCTATAAGCGTTAGATATCCATAAATAAATTGCTGAAGTGGGAAACAAGGTTTATGAAATACATATAAACAGTGACTGCCTCCAACAAGTATTATATATAAAAAATGGTAACCCTAATAAATATACACAAGTAAAAAGGCTTGTTGATGTGCCTTTTGTTCCACAATTGTAAAGGTTGTGCTTTGATCTGTAAGTGAACCCAACTCCCCATTGAAGGACCTACCTAGTGGTTCCTTGAATTCGTCTCCTAAACAATGGAACCCCCGTGCATTCTGCGTAGCTAACAACTATTTGGTGTCCCACCTGCAATAGATATGTTCTTCACAAAGTCATGATGAAATAAGGAGATTTTGATCTTGCATTGTTGATTATAGAGAATAGTACCATAATAAACAGTTCTTAAGCAACTGTATGAACAAATCTGCAATTATCATCTAAGATGAAGATTGCAAGCATTATGAAAAGTTGAACTGCCTCACTTAGACAAGACCAGTATATTTTCAGTAGTAAGGTCTACAAAGTAATAGTAAAATATTTTATTGCGTCCTTCTTTAACTAATAGTCCTCCGCCTCCCTAAATTCCACTATAATCAAGAATAGGGCATGTGCGTGCTGCTCAGCCTGAGCATCATTAACTTTCAGTGATGAAACTTGGTTTTAGCAACAAAAATGATTCACAAAAAAAAAAAAAAAAAAAAGATTTCTTCAGGCAATTCAACAACGCAAAACTTCAGATTCACTCCACGTGCCTATGCACGTAAACGCCAATGATTGTTATCTAATAATTTGATCCCCAAAAACGTGCTAGAAAATAAAATTTAAGTGATGCATTCAAATAAAAGTCTTCTAAACTAAAGAACTTCAGATCCGGACGAAGATTGACAGTAATGAAGCGAGTGAAAGGTAGAGGCTTACTGTTTGATACATGTAACTATCAAGCTCGTCCTGTGCTTCGTCAACAGGCATCAAATTCGCCAGAGCCACAATCTGATGATGCACAATGAACATTTAAAAATATTTACTCCTTAAGAAGAAGAAGAAGTATGAATAAATGGCTTGACTCTTGAGAAGATGAACAGAAAACCTGGTGGCCGTATTGCAGGCATTTCATCATTGCATAGCAGCTGTCCTTACCGCCACTGACTAGCGACACCACCTTCATTGCCGTCTCCGCCGGTAGAATTGACTAGGGTTTTACAGAGGCAGCTTCAGCGGAGAGGACCAATTGTGTTCCAGAAAAAGGCTGTGAGCCACGTCATATGCTTGCGTTTGACTCTACTCCTACATTGTTTGGAAATTCGAAGAGAAGGGCGTTACTTTCAATAAATTCAACTCCTAATGAATTGTTTTTAAATAAAATTCCCATCCTCTCATTTTCATTTTATTGTTTTCCATTTTTCTACTTTTTATTTTAATTGTTTATTTTTAATTACACTCACAATAAAATATTAATTTCACTCAAATTTATTTTATATTCAAATATATTGATTATTGTATTAAATTAAACTAGACAATTAATAAAGGAGTACATTATTTTTTAAATGTGCGTAATAATTTCGTCCAACTTCTATAAATTTGTTTTTTAAATTTTTACGGTATAAGTTCGAAATTCTTAATCAAATTATACATCATTTTCAAATGCCTTTATCAGATTTTAAGCTCATAATTATATGCGCACTTAAAATGCTTAAATCATTAAAAAAATTATCCATTTTCCTATTTGAAAATATATATATATATATAGTTTTATAACTAAAAGTTATTTTTTAAATTGAGATTCACAATTATTATTCGTACTAGATTTACATTGAATATTTATATTTTATCTTAATTAATCAAAATATTAATAAGATTGTAAATATACATATATTATGTTAATTATCCAAAAAAATTGATTTTTATTTATTGAAAATTGAATTATGTATACATTTATGCTAAAAACTATATATATAATTTTAACCAAAACAAAAGCAAGTAGATCAAACACAATGTAGGAGTTTAATTTACAAAATTAAACCATAAAAAATTATACTTGTATTATTTTAAAAAAAAGTAGCAAATAAAATAAATAGCGAACGTGTCATGTTTTGAAAAAATTGAGCATAATTTAGTTGGAATTGTTACTTAATGGTATATGATACTGTAATGAGGTATCATACACACTATAATGATCAATTACACACATTACAATGAAAGTTCATAGTTCATTCAGGGAGATGAGTTCAGCCTAGAATACACCCCTATATATATATATATATATATATATATATATAAGTTATTACATAAAAACATAATAATTAAGCTAAAATAAAATTAATATTTTAATGCTGATATAATATTTTTGAGAGGGAAATAAGTAGATTCGTAAATATTGTTAATTATTTCTTTTAATATACTAAGTAGATTATTAATAGTGTCAATTCTATATCTAAAAATATGAACATTCATTTTTATTTTTATTTTGCACAAAAAGTAGAATTCCTTTAATTAACTCACTCGACAAAGTGCATTTTAAATCAAAACAAAACACCATTTACTTATGCAAATTTAAAAGAGTTGATCTTCTAATAGACCGTCTCATTATTTTTTTTATTGTGAGACAAATCTTAATACATCATTTCAATAAGATAAATGAATTATTACATTTTGTAATACATTATTTTTTTAGCTGTAAAAAATTACATTATTTGCAACAAAGAAATACATCATTTCAATAAATTAAAATACATCTAGATTCGTCTCACAATCAAAATAGTAAGACCATCTCATACGAGGGTTTGTCAATTTAAAATAATAAAAATACACAACTATCATTTAGAATAGCGAATAAAAATTAGCCTTGGTAGTAAAAAAGAAATAAAAATTATTATTTATTAATTTTTCACGATCTAAATTAAAATTTATCTCACACATCTCGTATAATAACATAATTCCGGTGAAATAGAGAATATATATACGTATATGATAAAATAATGTTATTAGTATTAAAAATAATTGCGACATAAATTTTATCATGCATAACACGAGATCAAAGAATGTTTTAACATGCATAACACGTCTATTTCATCTCGAGGGGTAGCTAATCTATAATAAGAAATAGAATTGATATAATTTTACAATAAATTTATTTAATAATTTAAAGGAGAATAAAGATTTTGATGATTGATTAAAGAAACCTTCTGAAACATTCCAAAATCTCATTTAAAAAAAGCGACTTTCGAGATCAAATCCTTCCTTCCCTTACGAGTTGAGAAAACTGTTATTCATTACAAGACAGGAAAACCAATACCATGCACAGACAACTACGAGTCAGAATTCAAAAAATAGATAAACAAACAAGGAAAAAACAGATCATACCAAACTAAACCCACCCTGGAACACCCAAAAAAAGAAAGAAAATTACAAGTATGCAAAGAACTCCTATGGGAAGGGTGGTGGTGAGCTAACATATATGACCCGTTGCCAGTTAGTCGACAGTCAGTCAACAATTGGTGCACTCTCGCCAAGCCTTTGCAGAGCTCCTGTCCTGTGCATGGAATTCACATTTCTCCAGCTTGCTGCATGCACATATGATGATATAAGCTCAAGATTTCCCAGACAACCAACCTGTAAAACATATCTCTTCGATTGCTGATGGGTTGTCTCGCTAAAGACCTTTGCTTTTATGCTTTGCAGCCGTTTTGATACAAAGAATTCGGTCACACACCTGAATGCAGGAAATGTGCTTAAAACTTAAGACCAAAGAGAAATAATAAAGGTGTGTTTTGTTGGGCTGTACTATATGTAAAATAAACACGGACTCGTTTCATTTCAAACAGAGCATCTGAACCCAATCACCAATTGCACGGCATCCATCTAAATATAGTTTTTTTCTCACTTAAAATTTACGCATCACAAACCGAAACAAAGAAAAATTAAAGTTCATGAATGCAATCAAAACTCAAAAAGACCCTAACAGTGTGGCTTGCTTGGTCCCAGAACCTAGGTCTATTGTGCAAAAACTCCAGCCAACTCAAAATGGGGTAACCTTTTATGAAACTGTTAACAATTCTTGTGCAGAAGCAGCAATTATTAAACAGTAGTAGGTGATGCTTTTGCAAAATATGTACATGATTATCCTGATGAACTCAAAATTGTGGCATGTCCTGAAGATTTTTCAAACTCTACCAAGGATATAACTGGCACATTAAAATAAAGAAACTGTCAAAAGTTGTTCAAGCTGTAACTAACTAACTAAATATACATACAAACACGTAATAAACAGCAGTGGAGGCTAAAAGGAGGATAGTTTCATGACATGCAATTTATAGTCATAGATTCATTACTAGTATATCAAGAGACTGTCTAGAACTAAGGTCTGAATTAGGTCACTAAAAACACAGTATGCCAATGCACAAATTAAAATCAAACTATTAGAACTTCAGTTTTGATAAACCTAAAGAGAAATCACATTTAGTATCAATTAAGATTCTTACCAAACAGAATTTAGAAAGGAGCCTCAAGTGATTCATCCCAAACATCTGCACTTCCATTAGAGGCATCTTCAGCATCTTCCTCCATTGAAAGCCTAATATATTCTCTGTGCGCAAAGCGATCCCACTCCGTTAAAGTAGGATTCTCGCGCTCCTGTCCAAATTAGATGGTTTGAAATTGGAACAAACTAATTCAAATCTTCAAACTTTCTATAATGTGACGAAGTTGTGTGAACCATACCTGGCGAATTAGGAATGGATCACGAGTTTCAAAAGCCATGAACTTGTTAAGGTTAAAGAGGATGTTGAAAACACTGCCGGAGAGTCTGCTTCCTTTTAAATCACGTAACGTAAAATAGCTGTCATCCTGCACATATGAGATCAGGCTGAATCTGATAACGACATAATAGGCACACTTTTCACACAGCCAATATCCAACCATGAACCAGCCAGCCATAATGGGTTCAACCATAATAGATTTCTAGTTAAAAAGTGAAAAGTAACAAGAAATGCATAAGATATTCACTCGAACCTGGCAATGACAGAGCATAAAACAAAAAGAAGTGTTATACGACAATGCCAAAAAAAAAAAAAAAGTCTAAAATCTAAATGCATCTGTATCCAAGAAGTCAACCGAAGATTAATTATGTTCCAGAACTCCAAAAGCAGGTTATTCAATTTCCTCGAAAATAATCCTGTTCCTTTCCAAGCAATTTAAACCATGATAATTACCTAATACTGCAAGCTTTTAGTCTTTTAGCCAGCTCTTATTCTTCAACAATGTTTTACTAGTTCTCCCATTAACTTTATAAGCTGTAAGTTACAACTCCATGACAGCTTATTTACATAAGAGCATTATCAAACACAAGCAAAGAGGAGTTGGAAAATTAACTAAACAATTATATAAGAGATAGTATTGGAAAATACTTCCAGGAACCTAAAGCAGGACCAAACACGTTATATGGTCTTAAGAGCGACACAATTGATTCTACTAGGCTACAACTCCTTCAAACACATAAAGCACAATGCATATATCAAGATAGACAATCTCCAAAATAGAAGTATCAAACACCTACAATCTTACGGGAGTGTTACCTCTGGGGAAACCATGTCAACTATCTGACACAAAATATCCTCGAAAAGTACAGGCTCTTGGGCCATGCATTCCATCCTGTGCAGCTGCTCCTCATAAAAAAACTGCATCTCATTCCTCGTGATAATGCCATTTCCATCTAAATCAATGCATTTGAACCTGAGGGAAACCAAAGAGTAAGACATAGTCTAACATGGATCACACAAATAGTTACTGAAATTCCAACAATTTTCCAGCTTTGGGCCAGGCTGATGATCATGAAAGCAATACAGACACCAAATAAACAAGTTCGTCCAAAAAGAAGAAAAAAAATAGTCTCCCCAAAGTAGGGTGCTATGTCCACTTCAAGCTTTGGGCAGGCTGATGATCATGAAAGCAATAAAGACACTAAATAAACAAGTTCGTCCAAAAAAAAAAGTAGAGTCTCCCCAAAGTAGGGTGTTATGTACACTTCACTTGATTTCAGCGGTAACCAATCAGAACTTACTAAAGCATTTCAAAATCCAAATATCCACACATTATAGTAAAATACGAGCAAAGTATCGAGTCACTCAAATCTTGATGTACTCATCATCCCCTACAAGGGACTAGGGTTTTTAAAAAATGGAACAAAACCTGAGGTGTTTTCCCATAGCACAATAATAATAATAAACCTAGTTCCTAGATAAACTCATAACTATCATAACAAGCATAATTTTAAACTAGCCAAAATTCACTAGAAGTCAGAGCCTTATCGTTTGGCTTAATCTTCAAATAAAAATATTCTAATATATTTTAAAAGAATAGGAGGGGAAGACGTAGAAAACGTGGTGGCCTCCGTGATGTGAGGGAGATAGAGGAAGGGGAGGCGGGATGATGAACCTACTATCAAACCAGAATCATAATATTTTTTAGTTTTTTTAGCACACGTTCCACGACTCACTATCAGAAAGATGAACGAGTTTTATTCTACTTTCAGGATTTCAAATAACATGCTAAATTGGTCATAAATAACATAATAAAAACCCAAAAAGTCAACTCGAGGTCCAAAAAAGTTGTAAATTTTGAGGTGCAAGCCTCATACTGAAGCTTCGAGACGTAAGCCTCAAGCACTCAACACAGGAGAGGCATAGCTTCAGACACGGTTTTCCTCAGGTCCTTACAATCATGCTTCCCACCAGATGCCATATTATTTTTCCTTAGATAAACCACTAACTACAGGTCTTGACAAAAAAGCAAGCATCTTCTGAGGGGGCGTTTGGTTTAACTGTCGGGAATCACTATGGGTATGGGTTTGATAGTAGAGGGAATGAGTATGGGTTTGATTTTTGGGAATCATTCCCAATTCTATGTTTGGTTTACTAGATGAGTTTTGGAATCATTTTTCAATTCTGATGATTTATTTTTTAAGTTTATAGGTTTATAATATAATTAAATTGTTATACAAATAATAATTAATTTAACAATAAAAAATAACAAAATAAAATCATATTAAAACAAATAAATAATCTATTTATCTTATTATTTGTTTTATAAAATATAAAATTAAGATAAAAAATAAATGATTGATTTATAATATTAATATTATTATAATATATTAAAAAAATATTAATTATAATAACATATAATATTATAAATAATATAATTATAAAAAATATTATAAAAATAAGTAAATAAATAAGAAAATAATTATAAATAAAATGAATTAAAAAATAAGAAATAAATAATTAATTTAATAATAAAAATTAAGAAAATATAATAATATTAAAATAAATAAATAATATATTTATCTCCTTATTTATTTTATAAAATATAAAATTAAGATAAAACTAAATAATTAATATAATAATATTAAATTACTATTTTAAAACAATTAATATAAATTTATTAATAATAATTTATAATTAATATAATATTTTAATTAATATTATTATACTGTATAATGATAATATTTCTCAAATATATTTAATTACTAATTTAATATTAATTATTATATTATATAAAATTACAAATAAAAAATAAATTTTGGGGAGAAGTGGGTATGGGAATGAAACCCCCCAAAGTAGAGAGGAATGGGGATTCCCAAATTTTAGGGAATCATTTGATTCCGGAGGGAATGATACCCATAAACCAAACGGTGGGTTTCGGAATCATTCCATTCCCTGATTCCGAAACCCACCAACCAAACACCCCCTGAGTTACATGAGTAATAGTTTCAAAATCTAAGAAAATAAGTGTATAAAAGGGCGTTCTTTTAAGTAATAATTAACAGCAAATCCATTTGACATTTCATTCTCCCCACATCACGCAGTTCAACAATTAAACAAAATTTATTGTGTTCTATAACACAGCCATGCTTCAAAAATTTGCACTTGGGGACAGAACTTAACAGCATACAAGTTCAAAAGTGAGGAATCACAGAAAACTATCTGCTAGTTAGATAGATACAAACCAGTATTCAATACTAGGCTCAGATGATTTATCCTCCTCTGACAATATGAAGTAAACGAAATCTTCATAACCCATCTTTCCTTCAATCTTACTGGTGAACTTTCTAGGAACCTAAGAAAATTTCAGAAAACCGTTACTTAGAGATACGTGTGAAACATCTAAGAGTAGAGAAATTAGTCTCTCCTCATCAGAGAAGATAAGATGCCTTGAAAGAACACAAACACACATAAATAAACAAACCTGAGAAAATATTCTATCAACAATCCTGTACGTGAGTGCATGGTTACCATATCTGATAAGGTTCTCTTTGTCGATAAAGAAGTCATGATCTGTATCCAGTTCCCAAAACTTGCAGTATATCACATAAAAATGCTCATAAGAGAAGTACCTGCAGTAACAGAAAATGACGTAGCAAATGGAAATAATGAGGATTAGTGGTGTCAGCTGTGACAGCAGATTAAATAAAGTGTAAAACAAGTATAAGTGTGCAACATGACCAATACGATGGTACAATTAGAAGCCTCTCTTACCAGCCAGAAAATGAGATTATGCTACTTCTCTAACAGCATGATCTCAACTTCAGCGGAAAAAAAAAATGCCTTAAACTCGGTTAATATGAAACAATTCATATTCAACCATGTCGAAGATTAGAGATCAATTTATTCAGGCCATTTTGTCTATAACCAATAACATGAGAAGGTGTTAATGTTCCTGCTTTACCTATAATTTCTACACTCAAAATACGAGAAAAGCTCTGAATCAAAATAAATCAAGTAGCTACCTCAGCACCTTGTTAATATCCTCTTCTTCATCTGCATGTTGCATCGCAGCAATCAAGTTTGAACGTTTCAGCTCACGGATGGTAAGACGACCATTACCCGCTCTATTCACGTAGTAAAATATTCTGTATATTACGGTTTCAGCTGGAGATAGCAACAAACTGGATTGTTAACCAATAAAATATGAGGTCCCTTGAATCAGAAAACCAAAATACAATACAAGTTAACTTTAAAATCAGCATGGCATACAAAGTGAAGCCCAGTCAACCAAATCGGCACTTGAACTTGAATAGCAAAGGAACATTTGCACAAGGAAAAACAGAAGCATAGAGTTACTGGACAAACTGCCACTAGACACTCAGATTGTTCTGTGTTCAGCATCATCCAACAGAGATTTTTCCTTTTCAAGTAATCCACAAATAGCAATCAGCAAAACATGTCATGAAATATTACTGGGAGTTGAGAATTGGGAGGGGGGAGTGTATAATGGATCAGGATAAAGGGAAATGAAACCTTAGATTAAGTACCTCAAAATCAGCATATGCAAGTGAAGATTATAGTTAGAATTTTGTACAAAACTCTCTTAATCTTATAACCCTTCACAACAAACTTATAAAAATATAATCAGGAACAGAGAAGCAAACTAAACCGGTAGAGCAGCTACTGCTTATAAAAATTAATTTACATGGGAAAAAAAGAAAACTGGTAATTCTTATAATGTATTCATATTTTCTGTATTTTTTAAGCATTCACAAGATTCCCAAACTTTGTATTCAACTGTAAGGGGGAAATAAGTGGCACTTGCAACTTAAACAATGTGCTGCGAGTTTAATAGTTAACAAGCAATTGATTAGATATTAAACATGTAAAATTAACAAATTATTTTATCTTTGAAACTCATTATCAAAATGCAAAATAGTTTTAGGGTTAATTGCATTAAAAATCATGAAGGACATTTTTTTAATTTAAAGACGCCAACTTTTTATCCTTTTGCAATTAAACTTCAATAAATTACTTAGTCATAGCAACACCAATTAGTTGTGACAAACTTAGCTCAAACAATATTGTTTTACCACACAAATGGATTTGTTAGCCAGAAATCCCATCAATGTTTTAATAGGAAAAAAAACATGAAAATTAGTGCTGTAAGTCCTACAACTTAAAAGTCATGTTGTGATTGCAAAACCAACCAAATTCGAGATTCTTAAGACAAATAACCTAACTTTTCTTACAGTTTGATCAACAAACTTCACAGTTTAAATTATTTTACATTGCATGAGATCATGAACAGAGCATATGAGAAGTTGAAAAGTTAAAAGACCCAAAGATTTATTTTAAATCCATACAAGAAAATAACATTGGGCATTAAGATAGGTTGTGAAAAATAAAGAGCCAATATATTCTGAAACAGTTCCCCCTATTAATTACATTTGTTGCCCCCCCCCCCCCTTCTTCATATCTAGCTCTATTTATATACGCGTTGAAAGCAGTACCAATAATATACAAGAAGTAGCAGCAAAAATAAACAGCATAATCCTTGTCAGCCAAATAGAAAGAATACCATATCTTTCTTGAAATTCAGGTGTACTTTGTAAGAACTCCAACCCTGGATGAGTAGCTAAAAGCTCCCGAAGCACAGGTTTGAAGTCTTCCTACATCAAACAGACAAAAAGATAACAGTAACAATCAATAAACTCAATTTTTGCAAAAAATTGAAAAGTAAACTCTCATTGTCAGTCATGTTACCTGAGTCAAGTGTTTTCTAACATCCGGTTGCTTCAAGATTGTATAAATTTGGGTTGCTATATCTTTTGTCAACATGTTCCCATTAACCCAATAATCAACAAATGCATCCCTGTTGGCATCTCATCGATACCATAAGAGTAAATACATCAATACTACACAAGGTATGACAAAAACAGGAATCAGAAATTTTTGTACACATCAGCCAGACAACCACCACTAACTGTAGGCAACGCATGTTGGGATGGGTAACTCCCTGAAAGTTCCTTAGGGAGCATGTGAGTAAGGACTGAGGACAAATATGCTTGAAAGACTAGTGCTTGTATGTAGGGTCAACCATCAATCAGGAAGTCGGGTCATTTTAGCATATGATAAATCAGTCCCTTTTTTCATCTCAATCTTTGTTCAACCATAATCGCTCAATGAATAGGCAAAAGGAAGATCATCTCAAGTTCATCCAAAATGGGAGACCTAGTTAACTAAATAACTACATTCGAAATCAGAAAATATATTTAGCCAGAGAATCTTGAATTGTTGAACTTAGTTTGTAACTCTGCATTCACACACAAATTTGAGTAAGCAAAGAAATAAGGTAAAAGTGAAGCTAGTGTAAGATACGGAAGTGCAAGTCTGTATCAAGCTTCAGAACTACTACAAATAAATCACCCTTGCAAGAAATTTGATTTATTTACTGGGTAGCTACTTAATGGTGAATTTGAGAAATGATCACCTTGACTTAATGTACTTGCACAACTAACACTAGAGAAGAGGTGACTTGAACATAACAAACACCCAATGTAATTTATTTATTAATATTATTTTATGTATCAAAATTATATATCTCGTTCTTCTACATGCATCAAATGAGAAAAATATCTAAAGCAAGGAGTATTTAAATCAACAAAATAAAGAGAAAAAACACAGCAGTTACCTGGTCACAATTCCACTGCAATCAGTATCAATCTTCCTAAAAAGTGCAGCAGAGAAGAATGATGGCAGCTTGCAAATTTCCTTCGTTACTACTTTGAATTCTGTTCTCCATGAAGAAGGCAAGCTTATGACCAGTCACTACTGATAGGTGGTGTGTTTATATCTTATGTAGGAAGTTCAGATGTATTTGATATGAATATTGAAAGTTGCGTAAAAAGACAATAGAATGAGAAACAGTGGAAACATTATATGGCAACAAATTGATGGATGAGTTGTTTTGAAAGATGCAAGCTCTACATGTGGATACTCCCAATCAAAAAATCTGAAAGAAAATAACATAAACATACATGGAAAATCTCACCATGCATTTGGAGCCCATCCATGTGACCATAGAAAAATTGGTTGATTCTAAACAAGCACCGCTCTTTCAATTCATTTGGTACGGGACGACCATTGAGAAAATAGAACTGCACTTATTACAAATATAATCACTGTATTAATAATTATTACCAGAGCAAACCAAATCATTAACCGACAAAGACAAAGAAAGAGAATGCATAAAAACAAGCATATAAAAAATTAACTAACCAAACCTGTGGTATATGCTCCTTCACCGGCTCACTCACTAACTTCAGGGGTGACCCTAAAACAGATGGACCTGCCCGCTGTTTCGTGAACCGAGGTGAACCTGCTGAACTTCTTGGTGAAAGTGGTGGTGTACTGCCAGCAGGAAACATTGAAGGCAAGGAATTGCTTGCTGCAGCATTTGCACCAGAGGATGTTCCAGAGACATTCAACTTGCCTACTCCCTTAGCATTATTAAGCAATGATTTTACCTGTAAATCACATAGCATTTGCACATAAATCTAATATTCATTTCAGTTATAAGCAGACTTAACACCCAAATACGTAAGACACGTGATAGTCCGCAATAACTATCAGCTAAGTTCCTTTACAGGCAATTTGCATTTTTTTAAGGACAAAATATACATGTTGCAATAATGATCAAGAATACAGGGTTTAGTAGATATGGAAATAAGTCAAAGAAACATTAGTTCCAATTTCCAAAGGCATAAGGCTATTACAATGCAGTTCTGTTTCACTGTTACTTATACAGAGAGAAAAAAAATGAGAGACATACATGGTCATATTTTTGCAGAAGTTCATCAGCCATGTTTGTGATTATCAAATTTGCACTTACTGACAATTTTAATTACTGTCTACAACAATTAATCCTCTAAGTTCTATAAAGTCCAAATAATTTGCAACCTTTCAAAAATATTAATTGTACAAGTAACAATCATGGCAAGAAAAAACAGAAACAGTTATCACATCAAGCTACAACTCCTAAACGAAGTCTAGCAAACTAACTTAAACACTTGAGTGAAGCAAAAGGAACTAAAAAGGGATAAATTAGTAATATGAGCCTGTAATTTGGCCCAGAGTAATTATTAGGCCCTTAAAAGAGAGTTCATAAAACTAAGTTAGTCATAATTTTTTACGTTGGATTCTTCTAAGCTCAAATCTTTTGGTGAGCATGATTGATAAAGGGATGCAGCCACTGAGTTACGCACCTCTTCCGTCCTTGGCATGGATTTTGAACTTTTACATTTCCCTTTAATTACAACAATACATGCATATATAGAGTTCCACTTCCATGCATATTTCAAATACATTCAACTCATTGCTACAATGAAATAAATCCGTACAAAATGCAGAGGCGGTCATCATGCCAGTTTTTTTATAAAAAAAAAATCGAAGGCTACAACTTGAAGGTTCTCTACTTTACTCCTCTTGTTGTAATCTTCGCTATGTAGACTTAACAATGAGAATATAATTAAATGCAAAACGATCATCTTCCGAATTAAAACATGCGATAAAAGTGAGCAGAAAACAGACTATGCCAGTGGACGGTAATCTCGACCATACTGCAATACAAATAACTATTGAAAAAAAAATTAAGAGATCAATTACCAGAGAATTGGTTTCGGGAAGAGATAGCCACTGATCGAAAAGCTTCTCAGCGACATAAGGGTTGGCCTTGATGGCCAAAGGAGACACCTCCGCGAGCTGCAAGAGCTCGGCATCAAGGCTCGCCATGTCGCCATTGAAATCCAAATCCATTTCTGAATAAATTCCTCAAACTATGATATCGCCCGCGGCCCTCGGATCTTGCGACGTTTCTTGAACCATCAATCAGAAGCCTGAAACAGCGAAAGGAAAGCAAGAAACGCCGGAGGTGTCTTCGACTGATGGATCTTGGTAGATTCCGAATCCGCGAAACGTGAAATTGCTTCCAGGTGTATGCAGCGAACAAACCCTATAATCAGGACAAAACCGAGATCGGAAAGGAGGGAATTGGTGCTGATGCTACAAACCCTGGGAGCAGAAAGGGGGGTGTGATCGTGTGCGTCTATGGGCGGAAGAGAGAGAAAGGGGAGAGAGAAGCAGAAATAAGATTATTGTTATGATTGTATAACACCTGACATATCCACAACTCGAACCGAATGAAAATAATGGCACTTCTTTTTCTTTTTTTTCTGCTCAATCCAAAAAAAAAAAAAAAATTTGATAGCTGTTTGAAACTTTAAAGTTGGAAGCCCAAAATCTGGGTGATTGCGAGTCTCCACGTGCATATCACGTGCTAATTATTATTATTATGGTGAACTAAATAGTAGGGAAAATTTGAAATGGCAAAAAGTTAAAAGAAAAAGCAACGTATATAAATCCTTATGAAAAATATAAAAAATAGTAAAAGTATAATTTTTTAATCGAATTATATGAAATGTTTAACGAATTGATAATTTACTATTATTATATAATACAACTTAATTTTATATTGATTTTGAGAGTAGTGATGAAATAAAATATAATATCTCATTGATTTGTTTGAAAATTTTCAGGCTTGCATTCGGTTGATAGTTTATTCCAGCTAGAATTCGTATTATATTGAATCTTATATTAATGGATGAGAAATTAACAACATAATAAATCCAGCTATAATTAAATCGAGCTTGCGTTCGGTGTTTTGAATTAGGATTTGAAATTGAAACAATCAATTTCCAGCTCGAATTCGGAGTTCATATGGGATAGTACTCACTTTGAAATTACGCTAAAACTCATTGTTCATTTTAAATCCGCTAGAATTTGGAGATCAAATGGGCTGGAACTCGCCCTGAAATTCGGCGGAAATTCGATCATTATTAATTCGTTCTTCTATTTGGCTGGAAGTCCAACTAAATTCGGCTGGAACTCGATTTCTGTAACTCTAGCTTGAACTCGGGATTAAAATACATATAGCCAGATAGAATTCGCACAACTACCCCCACCCACTCTAATTCATTCTGAAACCTAAAAAAATGGGCGTGAAAGAGATAGGCAAATTATACCAGCATAGTTAAGGCAATAAGCTTAGTATGTCCAGAGGAGACACATGGCTTATGTTGTTACCATATTCAGAATAAGTTGATGGTCTTCGATGCACCAATCATGAAATTATATCACAAGGCAGCCTATGCTTACCGCTCTATCGTCTATCATAAGGCAATGGACGAAATTGAACAACATTTCCCCGTAGCTTACAACAAACTCATCATGATGGGGGCAGAAAAGTGGGCTATGTCAAAATGCAGGGTTCGTCGGTATAATTGTTGGGTTTGTATACAAAAAGTATTTATTTCGATGAGTATAGATTTAGTTTTATTTCCTATCTGTTAAACAAACTTACATGCGAGTAACAATGGTATCCTCTTATATCACCGATAGGGATGATCATACGGCGTGTAGTAGATCGCAGAAGACAGTATGATCACTTGACCTAGTGAGATATAAATATTATCACAGTCGGGACAACGTTGAGGATAAGTCTGTCAGTATAGAATGCAGCATAGTCGGAAAGAAGTGATATGTCTTGATCACTTGATATGCTGGTAAGTGCGGTTGAATATTGATTGGACCACAGTGAGATGTATTCTTCTGTTTGGCATCAGAGAATACAATATCTCGATCTTGATTGAGTACAAACTCTAACGAAGGTTCAGGAGTATGCACGTGTTGAATGTTGCTTAACTTGCCATGGTGGAGAGCCTCAGTAACGTGCTTGTATACCCGCATCTTAGGTAACTGCAGTTCGTGTATTACACTCTGAGACTAGAGTTAGGTTACCATATTCGAGTAATAGGATGTGGACATTTCCCGAGGAGCTCAATAATGTTTCATCATGCTAGAGTCCTGCAGGCTGATTAAGTTCAAGCACGAGTGATAAGGTTTGAGTGGTACCGTTCGAAAAATAATAAATTAATTAATTATGGAAGTTTAACCAAAAGCTCCAATTAATCAATGAATGTTTAATAACCTTAAATATGAGGATTCTCAAGTAAATGCAGCTCATTTTCATAACGTGGTAATAAAATGGTAGATCATTATTAATTATGTGGTGAAAAAGAATTAATACTAATTAATTAATTGTGTTATGTGTTGTAGACATGGAAATTAATTATTTCATAGACCCATTTTATTATTTGCATTAGGTCCCAGGTCTGACCAAAATAAATATGCTCAAAAGGAGCCCAATAGCCCATTAGGGTTTTAACCTTAGATCTATAAATAGATGTCACTGTCACTCAAATCATATCAGTTGAAAAATACAAAAACACTAGAGAGAAAGTGAGAGTGGGTGGCGTCAGTTGTGTCAGTGGGAGGAAAAGTTTTCGACTATGTCCTACACTATCACAGTCATGTGGAATCATCACCAGTAGCAGGATTGAACAACATTGCGATACAAATATGATCTGGAGAATAGTCATTCTTCTTTTTCTTCTATTTTATATTTGATTAAATCTTGAAATTAGATTTTAATCTAATTTATTATTCTGTAGATTTAATCAAATCGCGTGGTGGAATCAAAGGTTTCGATTCGAACGCGAAAGATTGGTTCAGACCCTACGGAGTTAAGGTAATTCGAATCTCCACTACATTAAATTCAGAGGATCATGCCTAGGGTTTTATCGATTGTAATTATTTTAGACATCCATGAACGGTTCAAGTTTCGCTTTGATTAAACGATTCAATTCGTGACAACGAAATCCCAACAATTGGTATCAGAGCCCGGTTCTGTTTCATGGCTCTGTTGGTAAAATAATTATCGATTTATTTTATTCAAAAGAAGTAAACCTGAAAACCCCCATAATTCTATTCAAAAGCCCTACTACCACCACAAGCACAAGAGCAACCCCAAAAAGGAATAACTTAAGATGATCAGACGGAATTAAGGGCAACTAACCTTAAATCAAGAACCAAACGCGGGGAAAAGATCGTAATGGCAGGAGAAATTTGACTGGGAGAAAAAGTGAAGAGCTTGATCAAATGATGTAGAACAGGCGTGATTTGACATTCTGTTTGCAGGCGAAGGTTCGCCTCCCCAAATATCTAACAAAATCGCCCCTCAACTTCCACGCAATTACGGTTATGCCACCACTAAACGACAAAATTGGCTGCAACTCTCGCGCACGATTTTCAAAGTTGTGACCCGGTTAGCGGGATCCAACCCGCGCGACCCGGTAAGGCGCAAGCCCCGAATTTAAATCTGACCCAGGGTCCACCCCTCTCAAAGGACCTTGGGATCCATAAGTAAATCGTTTAAACTACAAAACCCCACGCATGAGTTCCCCACGGGGACGCACAAAGCGCTACACATGATAGTCTAGCTCCCATAAAGCGGGATGTCCGCCCTCCAACTTTGTGGTTCCGGACTCACGACTCGAGCCCGTAAGATAGCTCAACGGAGCTACTTGCACCTCCACATAAGAATCCACCAAGCTGGATCTTACGACCGTTGAGTTCACCCCCGGCAATCAACCATCCAAAGGAGATAGGGACCTCACGAAGTCCCCTCCTGGGCTCCCGATGCCTCCTCACGAGGAGCTCGGAACTTCCGCGCTTTGAGCACTTGCGTACGGTGGGTAGGACCCAACTGTTCGACCTTGGGGTCTCTTTAGCACACTCAACCCCAAGCCCGAAGGGACTATTGTTGGCCCCAAAAGTGATTGGGTTGAAAGAACTAGGCTCAATACTGATGACGACGATAACGACCCAAAGAGGAGTCCACTTAGCAAGCTCTTCGCGGCCCATCGGATCCAACTCTCGGGACGACACCAACCAACCAACCAACCGACATGGTCCAGCTCCCAGGTGGTAACATGACCCCTTTAACTTCAGGTCCGCCACCACGAGGACTGAATGCGAAGCTCCGATACACGTACATGACCTCCCACGGAGTCAATAGAACCTAACTGAACCCAAAGAACGCGCAGAACTCGGAAGAAGATTGAAGGACCGCACCCTAACGACCCCTAAAAGTCGGAACCACCTCCGAATACTCGCACTATCGACGAATAGGGCCAACTACGATGCAGAAACCCTAATCTTATGGACTCCGGAGAAAGCTCAACGACCCTCCTCAAAGGTCCACCCCAGATATCGGAACCGCCTGGAAAAATAGCTAGGGTTGTAACAGCCTCCCTTGGTCTATAAAAGGGATGCCGAGAGCTAATTTTCACACACGCTTTTAAGCTATATACACTTGCATGCTTAGCTGCACCTAGACGAAAGTCACTAGCACTTAGCACCTTATTGTTCAATTGTTCTTTCATTGTATCTCATCGGCCGTATTTCTATTTGAATTTTTATAAGTTCCAGAGGTCACTATCTAACCACAAATCGAACCTCAACAATACATTATATTAGTATTATTTTAAATAATAAATAATACAAATATATTTATGTTTAAAATATTATTATCATTATAATATTAAAAAATATAGCAAATATAATAAATAAAAAATAAGATTGTAGTTGATGTAATATTTTTTTATAGAATAAATGGTAATATTTGGGATTTTTAATTTTAAAAATTATTTATTATGTTAATATAGAATTATTTAACATGAAATGGAGAAAATTGAAAATGAGGCAAACAATATATTAAAATTACTGTTATAAAAAAAAACTGCTTACTTATATGTTTTTGAATGAACAATTCTTGTAGACTAAATAGATATAGATTATATAAATATAGACATATAGAATAGATATAGATAATGTGATGTTTAATTTTTATATAAAAAAATTTAATATATAAAAGTTTTGAAAGAAATAATTTTTTTTACTACTTTGATTTAATATATATAGACAATAGACAAATATATTATATAGATACCTGAAAAGCCGACCTCGGGTCGGATGCCGGGTGGAGGTGACCGGATTCGAGTGCCACCCTACCTGACCGATTTATATAGTTCAGAAATGAACGCAACTCTATATATATATAATATTAATATAAAATAATTATAAATTTATATGATAATATATACATCTATATAATATACTAAAGGAGTTCCAGAATATTCCCTCCAAAATTCTTGAAAAATGTGTCCACGCCAAATAAAATATATTAAATAAATTCATGAATATTTGCAAGTACCAAATATAGATTTATACACTTCTATTAAAAAATATGCATTTGGATAATATGAAAGCTTAATAATTCTCAACATAGGAGATAAAATATATAGATGAATTAAATATATCTAAGCTAAAATATTATAAGTATAGTAATTAATATGTGTAAAAAAGTTGTCAAAGTCACACAATTAATAAATAAAAGATTTAATATATCCACATATATTATTAATGTAATTTAGAATATATTATTTTTTAATTAAAAAAATATTTTTGCGTATTCATGAGATGAATGCAATTTATATTTTATAAGTATATCCTTATTTAGTATTCTTTATACAATTTTTTAAATATTGAAATATTTTTCATAATATATACTCCCTCCATCCCATGTAATTAGTCCCATTTATTTTTGGCACGATAACCAATGTTAGTGACTGTAGTGAAATTAATATTTTATTGATGAGTGTAAAAAAGTTTGCCATTTTAGAAAATGAGACTAATAGATGGGACGGACCAAAAAGGCAAATGAGACTAATTTCGTGGGACGGAGGGAGTATAAAATATATGTAATATTAAGTTTATTTGAATAAAATATAAATTTATATTTTCTTATATTAAAATTTAAATATAAGTATAAAAATATTTCCGTGCATCGCACGGGTATAATTCTAGTTATAAAATATACTCCCTCCGTTCCGGTGAAGTAGTCCCATTTCTTTTCGGCACGGGAATTAAGGGTTGTGATGTAGTGGAATTAATATTTTATTTGTGAGTGTGAAAAAGTTTGTCATTTTAGGAAAATGAGACTATTCTATAGGACAAACAAAAAATGAAAATGAGATTACTTCAATGGCACATAGGGAGTAATAATAATAATATTATAATACATTTCTAATAAAATAAAAATACTTAACCTAATTTCCCAAACCCCCAACCCCAGCCCTACTATCGTCTCTCACAATCTCACTCTCTCTCGTCGCCCGTCGCCCGTCAGACGCCAGCCACGCCACGCCTCACCGGCTCACCGCCAATTCGCCAATCGCCACCCAACGGCCTTCCTCGTCGCGAGCCTGCCGCCACCCACCGGCCATCCTCCTCGCGAGTCGCAAGCCTGCCTCCAGCTGCCAATTCGCCACCCACCGGCCGTCCTCCTCGATAGGCTGTCGGCCAGCACTCACCACCTGTCGTCCTCTCCATTCAAGTAAACATTCAGGTTTGTCAAAATTTATTTTCTGCTATCTGATTCTGCATGTTGTACTTCTGTTTAAATTCATCATTCTGCATTCATGTCTAATATTTTAATCTTGTAGATGCACATTCTCTTCTGTTTAAGTCAACATTGTAGATGCACATTGCACATACTGTTAATGTTACTATGGTTGTAGATACACAGTTTTTGAACATTGTAGCTAAGTTTTGATTTTTGTTTGTTTAATTGGTTTGGTTGATTATTGTTTAGTGCTGTCAGCTGTGAGCTGCCTGTTTTTGTTCTTGGTATAAGTTGATAAAAGGTACTTATTGTCAATTCGGTTGAAAGATTAATTAAATTATTTTTTAAAGAAAAAAGATTATTTCATTCTTAAAAAAAAAA
>JAPKLW010000480.1:204159-255186 GCA_026898455.1 Plectranthus barbatus
ACCATGGTTTTGGGTGAAGTTAGGACTCTCTACTTATGTGCCTAACACGCACACACACTTCCTGTAATTGTAAAACATAAGCATAATTTAGGTTGCAAATTTGCTATATATTTGGACCTGCATGCTACCTTTTCTTGTTACTTCCTTCATAAATACCTCCAGCTCATCATTCCACAGCTTGAGGGCATTATCATATTTGAAATACATGTTACTGGCCTATGCTTAGATGAATGACTTTACTTTTTAGTCAGAACAGAATTATCAAATAGTTTCAAAAGTTGAGCACATTATTGTAATTGCTACTGCATAATTCTGTCATAATGATCATGCCTGAACATAACTTACGTATATATTTTTTAATTTGCCACAGAACTCTAAAATGAATTACCGTGCTTGGAATCACCGCTGCTGGTTGGTTTCCTACATGTCAGAGGCACAGGTCAGATTAGTATCATCTTCATTTTTACAGAATAACTTATCTTTATTCCCCTTTTCTTTTATTATCCTACTTGGGTTTAGCTTCCACTGTTTGTCTTCTGTGTTTTTTATAATGTATGTTTTTGAATTTGGCATTCTTGTTTTTGTTATGCTGAACAACTTGTAAGCTTTTTCTAGGTACTTCTCGAGTTGCAGAGTTCTAGAGATTGGGCTGCACTTCATGTCGCTGATAACTCTTGTTTCCACTACCGAGCTGTAAGTTCTAAACCCTAAGTTTTGTTTCCCACTATTCTGAACTGTAACTGAAAAGCAGGTTTATGATAACCAGTGTTTGAATTTTAGGGAGCTAGGTTGATTGGGTGATGCCTTTCAGTCTTTTCATATATATGCTTGGTCTAGCGTGTGAACAAAGAGTCCTTACCTTGATAGCCTGCAAACTAGTTTAAAGAACTTTCCCATGCCCTTTATTGCCTTGACCAATAGAAGATATCTTGGGCTGGCATTAGAAGTATATCCAAATTTTGCCAAGTCACATACTTATTAACTGTGCGTAAATATATTCTAGTTTCCTACGTTGTTTAGCTGGTACAAGTGATAAATCCATCAGGATCAATGAAAGAGTTATTTTCGTTGCATTGAGTTGATTGAAACTGCAACTATACCTTCTGGCCTTTTCATGAAATGCCCACATAGGAAGAGTAAAATTATAAAAATAGAAAGTGCTTTTGATAATAGATGCATAATTCAATGAAAATGGCTTGCACAACTAAATTAACATTTTTCTGTAATTTCAGAGGCTACTGGTCCAGATAATAGAAAAATTATGGAGCAACAAGGATCCAGATTCAATTGCAGAACTTCGTCGAATATGGAAGGTTTGGTCTTAGGTTTTTAAAATTATTTATAATGTGAGAGTTGTGAAGCGAATTCGCTTTAATGAGGCGATACTGTTATAATTTATGGTTTTTCTTTTACTGGGAACAGAAGAACATGGAATTTAGATGATCCAAGCTATTATCTTGCTAGCTCATGCACTTGAATCAGCATAATGATGGATCAAATTATGTCCTGAATGTTATTGTTGGAATGGTCTAATAGAGTACACTCATAGATTACAACAGGTAGCTAGAAAATTTTCAGCCTTGTACCACTCTGATATATAGTGGTAGCTTATGATTACTCTAAATACTTTGGGACTGCAGCTTTAGCTGCTCTTTGTTACTGTTTGTTAGCATGAATGGAGCATATCAGAGATATTTGTCATTCTTCTGTTCTGAGCAATTCGCTAAGATGAGATATCTAAGTTCTGTTGATTTCAAAATTCTTCTTTAAGTAATCATGAGGATTAATTTTTCAACTGACAAATGTGAAAATTCTTTTATATCTGTGGTGTTTTGAAGAGAACAAGAAAACTCATCTTTATTCCTAGGTATTAACTTGGGAGTGTCTATCTGTTTACGTAATATTTTCATCATCCTTATTTCCTCTAATATTGGGCAATCAATGTATATCAGGAGGAGCTGGACTGGGATGCAGTGTTGATAAGGCGGTATGTAGGAAGAGAGGTATGCGGTCACTGCAGTATTCTTACATAAAGCTCATCGTAACTGTAAGAACTTAAAGTTCTGAACTAATATGGTTTACACATGATGCTAATAAATCTTAATTTATATTTTCCTTTTTTTTTGTGTGTCTGTTTATTGAAGGGTATTGGTTCATTATATATTATCAAGCATATTATATATATACAGAGGCAGTTATTCTAATCATCAATGTAAATGCCAAAGTCAGGACAATTTGTGATTTCTTAACCTAAGCTTCTGTTGCCTATTTCTTGCATCTATCAACAAACGAGTGCTTCATAGTAGACAAAGCTATGGTGCCCTCATCTTGGCATGATACTGAAATCAATTAATTTTCTCCACCTTAACTTTCTATATTCATTATTAATTTTTTTTATTTATTTTCTGGTACTGCTTTTCTGAAGTCTCTATGGCTTCATCGTCGCTTCCTCTCTCTGTTATGGATGAAACATTTAGCAATTGATGATCAGAGTGTATCATCCCATTCTTGCTGCGGAAGTTCTGGGATGATTGGCAACGTTAGCATGTTTGTCCAAGATGAAATTCTGTTATGGCATTCCTGCAGAATCATCCCCGATAATGAATTTGAGGACTATCAAGCACAAGCGACCTTTTCAGCTACCTACATTGCTTGGTTGGCAAAGGTAGACTAATTTCCTTACAGACACCCTTTCTCCCGCCATTACTGCATATTTTTTCACACTTCTGTTACTGTTTGTTTAGCAAATACCTATGTTTCATGCGGCCCTTCAAGAAAGCTCGCAGTTTGAGATACTAAAGCAATTGCTTGACGATGCTGGGAAGAGCTGCCTTTGGGTTTCTGTGCATGCAAGTTGTGAAAGTACGCGATTAATCGGTTAGAAACACCTTCATTCTTAAATTCTTTTCGTGCCCAATTTTTTCCAGACCCTGAGATGAGAATATTGCAGACTGATAGTTTGGTGGTACAGCAAATGCAGATGTCTGAAATAATTGCAGCTACAAATGTATTATGTTTCACTCGCCTAATTAATTGAAATTCCATGTGCAATAGTTGATGAAAGTGCTGTGTTTTATCTATGATAATCCGTCATAAACCAGGTGTGATCCAAACTCATTACTTGCATTCTATTTAAATTTGCATGTTATGCAAACGCTCAGTGAAATTTGTAAAAATTATTTTGGTTCTTGCAATAGACCCTAGTTTCTATGTCACTATTTCTATGTGAACTTGAACACACAATTCAGGTAAGCTACTAACAAACTAAAACGGGGTTAAAAATATAAAATATATACTTTCATGGACGTGTGTATTCGAAGGATTTTGTTACTCTTCTAATTTTCCCTCTTCGGTAACGTTTTTATAGATGCAATTTTGTTTATCGGTAATTCTATTTAATTTCTCTTTTTTTTTTTCATTTTGAAAATGTTTATCTGAAGTAAAAATGTATGAGATGGATTTATTTAAACTTATTCATATATTTTAATTGGATTCTCAGCAAACTGGTGTATCTTTCTACATCAGTTATATTCAGTAAATGATTACTTGATACAATAATTGATATATTTTTATTTGGGAAATGATATATGAACTTTTTTTTATATAATATAAATCTTGTGAGATATTTATTACATTAATCATCTCACAATCCTAATTACTAATATTTTTGAAGAACCATAATTTGACATGGTAACTGTGGGACAGTATGGTAATATTGGCAAGTACTACTAGTGATTGTCAATAAAATACCAGATATGCCCATTTTATTTTACTAAAAATCAAAATTTTCACTGCAATATTTGAAAGTCATATTTAACTACAACTTTGATCAACCACGAAATCCTTTTGACGATTTCCCGACAATAAGTAAAGATAAATGAAGCAAGTTTAAATGCCTCACCTCTATCTAAAGTGAAAATTAAATACGGCATTCAATGCAACTCATTACTATATCACCAATAAATCTTCTCTATAATATAAATCTTTATAAAAAAAAAACCCACACGTTAATATAAAATTCTAGAAATATATACATATAGAAAGCAGCTTAATGTCAAAACAGGTTCCGTGTTAAATAAATCAATCTGTTTCTTATCGTATACATTGCATTTTCAATTACAATTTACAAAATAAAATATAAAAATACTGAAAAATAATACCTCAAATCAATTACCAAAACTCATTTCTATTCAACTAAAATGATATCTAAAATGTCTCATATATTATATTTACTTGAGAAGAAATTTGGATCACTTTCTTTGAAAACCTAATAGAATATTTAGTGATCAAAATATTTTGGAAACATGTTAAAAACGTGTAATGCCCCTAAACTACAAGGCAACAAACACAAATTTTTTGATCTTAAGCAATAAATGCTACGAAAAATAATTTTAACCCAAGAATTGGGGGTGGACACATGCTTTCGTAGCAAAGTCAGTCAGGTACAGTGCTATTATCTATTACTACTATTATGCTTTAGTTGCAACCATTTTTCCTCGTGTTAGTGGGAATTAGGGTTTTGCTTTTCCTCTTTTTCCTGTTTAATTTTGTTTTACTATTGTGGGTAAATTGTTTTGTGCAAGACATTGGGAGTTTTGCAACTTTATTCTTTCCATAATTCCAAGATAAGAACGAATTGAAATGGTATGTACCCTATCCACTTTTTTATGAATTTGTAACCAAGGCTGAACTAAATTCAATATGGTTTTTAAATATAGTCGTAAAAGTTATGATTCTGTTTGAATTGGAACTTTCAAGTATGGAATTTGTGGTGTTAAATGGAATCTGGGTGTAATATGTGAACTGTTTGCTATTTCCGAGACTACAAGTCAATTGGCGCTTGAATTAGGGTTAGGTTTCAGATCGATTCCCCTCTCTTCCTGCTTTCTAATGTTTTTGATTTTTTAGGGCGTGTTTGAATTTCAATTTTATGTGATTTATTATGATTTGTTTTTAATGAATTATCTGTTTCTGTTTTTGTACTTACGTGTCTGGGTAATCTGGGTGCAGGGGTTGGTAATCTGAGCAGCTAATTATCAAATCTTTTAGACAGATATGTAAGTCTTTTTTTTCATTCTTAGATCTATATTATCCGTTGTGATCTGTGCAATTGCTCGTCTCTTGGCAAATTTTGAGTTTGACATCTGAAGCTGAGGTTTCTTTTCCCATATTTTTTGTTAAAGAGTTAATGTGATGGGTCATTTGATATCTTCCTGTGACGGAATTCTTGCTCCTGAAGTATGGATTGATATTTCAATTTAATCTACTCTAACAGGAACCAATTTTTGGGCAATATTTATTAAGAAAGTCCTATATTAAAATCAGAAATCTCTTAAAAAAGAATTGTTTTTCCTTTTCATCCGTGTATTTTATTGTGATTGAAAAAATAAAAATGGAATAAAAAAGCAATTAAATTTATTTAATATCTTTATCAGCTACACAATCTAATTATGGACTTGTATTTTGTGCATAGACAATACTTATAGATTCGCTAAGAGAGTATGCTGGATTGGCTAATATCTCTGCCCATGATGCATTATATGCATTTCAATTTTTTGGCGTATTCTGCATCGCTGGCACCTATGAGGTCCTTATTGCCTCTATATTTGTTAAAGTTCATTGTGATAATAATGTGTTATTTTCATGGTAGCTTCTTAATGAATTTCATTTAGTGTTCTTCCATTGTCTTTTCCTTAGTATGGGACTATTTCTTGCTGTTCTAATTTTGAATCATTGGCCAGGACGAAAAAGTAGGTAGTCAGTGTTTATCAGCTGTAATGGGAACAGAACTTGTTGGACCTTGCATCAAAGATGACGGAATGGAGATTCCCTCAATACCCCCTGGTTTTGAGTCCCTTGTGTCCTTCACTTTAAAGAGGTCAGATGATAACCAAGTTGGCAGTTACCCAAGCTCTGGTAGTGCTGTTGAAGCACAAACAGTCAAGTCAGAGGTGGAGTTTGACAGTAATGATGACTCAAAAGCTGTGAAGTCCCTTAGGCGTAGGGTTGGGATGAAGTATAACCAGTTTGATAACATCTCGGGTGATGAACACGAATCTGAGCAGGTTTATCTAGTGTACTTCAGTATGATGTGTGCACATTCCTCTTTCCATGAATTTATATTTTCAACTCATTTTTTATTATGCATTCTACACTTGCAGCATGTGTTGAGGCACCAACTCCCAAAAGGTATCATTCGTGGGTGTGAAGCTTGTAAGAACTGCCAAAAGGCAAGTCTCTCTTTGCTAATGCATTTCATTTTCAAAGAAATACAAAGTTCATACACCTGATATCCCAGCATGCAGGTACTTAATTTTGCAAGTATATAGTTGATGGATTCCTCTCATAATATCCTCTATCTACTAAGCTTATGCTGTCTCTGAAAAGTTAGTTCCTAATCCTGATTTGCTAGCAGACAGTGGTCCTAACTGTTAATTAGTTCATCATTAGGTGCCGGTGATGCTCAGAGTTGTATAGTTTCTGACTAATTAGACATTTTGATTTCTTTTCTAGTTTCAACTTTGCATGCCACTACCTTAAACATGTTTGTATGAATTTGGAATAGGTAACTGCAAAATGGCATCCAGAAGAAGCTCGCAAGCCTGATCTTGACGAGGCTCCTGTGTTTTATCCTTCTGAAGAGGTCCTTACTTTGTCACTCGCACTATTTGTTACCGTACCTCAGCTACCATTGTTAGATACTTTCTTGTTTTGATATCTAGTTTGATGTTCAGTTTGCTTTTAGTTTCCAAACTTAGTTTTTAAATGTTAGTTTCATTATTTTGTTTTTTCCTAATAGGAGTTTGAAGACACCTTAAAGTACATTTCTAGTATACGTGCCAAAGCAGAAACTTATGGGATTTGCCGCATAGTACCACCTCCTTCATGGAGACCTCCTTGTCCTCTAAAGGAGAGGAATATATGGGAGGAATCAAAGTTTGCTACTCGAGTCCAAAGAATTGACAGGCTTCAAAATCGAAATTCAATGAGAAAGATACTGCAATTCAATATGAACAAGAAGAGGAAAAAGAGACGATGCATGAAAAGTGGAGTTGATAATGAAAATAATAGTGAGGAAATCCAAGTTCCTGATAAGTTTGGACAACATGAAGCCGAGAGGTTTGGCTTTGAACCTGGTCCAGAATTTACCCTTGATGCATTCCAGAAATATGCTGATGATTTCAAGGCCCAGTACTTCCGTAAAAGTAATATTAGTTTAGACACAGGAGGTGGTAATGACTCAATGCTTCTGGGGCATGAGTGGGAGCCTTCAGTGGAGAATATTGAAGGAGAATATTGGCGGATGGTGGAGAAACCAACTGAAGAAATTGAGGTAATTTGATAACATTCATCATCTATTGTTCTCATGAGAAGGAAGCTTTTCACCCTGCTTTTAAGTCTAATATTTTGACTTCCTTTTTTAGGTGCTTTATGGGGCTGATCTTGAAACTGGAGTATTTGGCAGTGGATTTCCTAAAAATGCTCAGCAAGTTAATTCAACTTCTGACATCAAGTATATTAACTCGGGATGGAACTTAAATAACTTCCCTAGACTTCCTGGTTCTGTACTGTCATTTGAAAGCAGTGATATATCTGGTGTTCTAGTTCCTTGGCTATATATTGGGATGTGTTTTTCATCGTTTTGTTGGGTAAGGACAGCCTTGCCTTTGTTAGTCTGCCTGTCAGAGAGATATGCCTATGCTGAAACAATTATTCTCTCAAATTATACTTCACTCTGGACTAAACTTTAAAAGGAAAAACAGAATCTTTTACAAAGAACTTGTTTGCCTAGTAAAGCTCAGATGAAAAATCTGAATTTAGAAATAAAGTCATTTTGTGCCTCACACTATAAGAGCTTTTCTGTATTTAGATATTTTGGTTAAAGTTTACAGTATCGATGTTGTGTTTAATCTTTGGCTCTTCTCACTTAAAGTACTTACCATGAACTTTTCAAAGTTATTTTGATAATGCTTCAGCATTATGAGCTTTTTAAGTTGATGTGGGCCAATCTGGTTTAATTCAAGTTCCTGTTTGCTAGTTATTTTTATCCCAAAGCTGATGATTACCGGTGGTTCTTGTTTTCTTCTATTCAATTCTCATATATCGTTCTTTGGTAACAGCATGTTGAGGATCATCATTTGTATTCATTGAACTACATGCATTGGGGTGCTCCAAAAATGTGGTATGGTGTTCCAGGATCAGATGCCATAAAACTGGAGGCTGCCATGAAGAAACGTCTGCCTGACCTCTTTGATGAGCAGCCAGACTTGCTTCATAAGCTGGTATGAATTATAATTGCTGTATTAAATATAGAGCTGAGAATCTACTAATATCTAAAAACAAAAACGTACCATATACTAATTACAATTTTTTATTTTCCCGCCAAAAAATAATGCATGAACATCAATTTATTTTATTTACTATTTATTCTATTGAAATGTAGATATACAATAAACATTTATACAAATATAATAAATTGTATTTGTCACTTTTTCTTTAAAATATTACATGTCACTAATTTGTTAAATTTACTATTTTTTAAATTGTACACGTATAAATTTCTTTATGGGATTATTTTTAGATTGATGTTCTATTTTTGTAGCCTTTGTGTTATATCTACTTCTTTTTCTATTTATTAAATTTACATAAATTGTTGGACGTATAATACATGGAATAATTTATATTATAATATGCCGATATATGATATTGATGAATAAACTTAAACTTATTTAAAAAGAATTACTAAAAAATATATAACTTTGTTAATTATATCATACAATTATAAAATAAGAAATCATATGTTCGATTCGCGCATGTGTAATCTAGTTGAGTAAATGTGATCTCATATATGATTCCTGAATTTTAGTCTGTAGACTCTGCACCATGTTACACAGAAATACTGTATTGGGATTTTTCTTGAGAAGCATTCAACCTTCCCTTCCCACTTTAACAGTGTTAAAGTTGCTTATCAGTAAACATGAGTTATTGATTTTACTTCGCACCAACTTATGTGGTCATGTTTTTCTGTTTTGTTTTGTTAATATATTTTATTCTTTTTCTCCATTCTCTGTATTTTCACGTTACCTAAGAATTTCTTGGCGTGACCAATTACCAAACACAATGAAGTACAGAAAAACGGAAGATGACCTTATGACACTAGCAAACATCGTGCATATCACGTGTTGTTGTTTGATTGCCCTTCTGTGCTTGCTAACATTAGGTGTCAGCACTTGTTTCTTATATATATTATAGCCCTGGCTCTGCTTTCTATTAGTTTACTTGTTGTATATATGGAGTTCAAGTTGTTGAGTCAAGAATGGGTCCTACACCAATTAATTGACTAGAAAACAGTATTCTGGGCTGTAGAAATGTTCTGGGAAATGTGATCAATCCAGTCTTTGGGAAATAGTTTTTCTGGAAACAAGTTGTTGTACTAAGAATTGCTACAGAGGTCGTTATTTTTTGTGGCTATCCCATATTGTGACCACTAGACATTGGCATTGAATAGATCAATAGACCATGATAAGGATTGGCTTATTAATCTATTAATACGTGCCATCATCTGCATTCCCTCATTTCAGTGTTCATGGGAGCATGGATGTAGAAAGGATTGATCTCATTTTAACCAAATAATGTGATGAACCTAAACACAGTAAAAGACTAAACAACATCTAATCTCTGTTAAGTCAATTTCCTTAGCATTCTTGGGGTTGGGTGATGGTATTGAGTGTTTGGAGTTGAAATTCCTTTTTAAAGATCATGGATGAGTCAATATTCTCCTTTATTAGCCAGTATTCTTGATTGATTTGATGAGGAAGGTTGAAGATCAATCCACATTCTAAATATTTTGCAGGTCACTCAACTTTCCCCATCAATCTTAAAATCTGAGGGAGTGCCTGTTTATCGGTGTGTTCAAAATGCTGGGGAATTTGTTCTGACTTTCCCTCGAGCATATCATGCTGGATTCAACTGTGGCTTTAATTGTGCTGAAGCAGTCAATGTTGCTCCTGTTGATTGGTTACCTCATGGGCATAATGCTATTGAGCTCTACCGCGAGCAAGGCCGAAAAACATCCATTTCACATGATAAACTTTTGCTTGGTGCTGCTAGAGAAGCTGTGAAAGCAAACTGGGAATATAATTTATTAAGAAAGTTTACAGCAAATAATTTACTATGGAAGGATGTTTGCGGAAAGGATGGGGTCTTACCTAAAGCGCTGAAGGTATTTTTTAAACACTTGGTTATGTTTAGCTTTATCGTGCATGCTCTGGATTTAAAAATCTTGAAGTTTGTTGTGTGCTGCACTTGTAAATCTTGAAATGACAGAAGAAAATTGTCTGTGTTGATTTTTTTATAAATTTTTTTTTTATGTTGATGAAATAGCTCTGTAATATTAGCAGAAGTTTTATTAAGTTTGGTTTGAACTTTAAATTAGTAGTGAATGCCTTTATTGGTATGTTCATTATTGAATGTTATGATGTGTTTATCACATAGAATGTCCTGAAGGTTTTGGCCTCTGTGCAAAAGACCCTTATTGCTTTGAAACTACAAATACCCAAGTTTGCAATTAACTATATCAAGGAAATATTTGCATTTGTGAACTTCAAATTTCTCTTTGCTGAGGAGATGTTATTTGCCAAATAATCAAAATTAAAGTATATTCTTAATATGCTAAAGGTTTAGGTATGGTAGTTGCTCCTGTTTCTCGGTTGAGAACCTTGAGTATTGTACAAGAATGTGCTCTAGGAGTGATCAACATACCTTGTGGGTGGAATTGCCACAACTTGGATAAGTGAAAATTATTTCGGGAGTTTCCAGTAATCACAGCTACATATCATGATATGGAACTCCCAATTATTTTTTGGGTTTTTTTGAAGGCTAGTTTCTGTTATTTAGTCTTTTATGATTTTAGAAAAACTCAGAGTTTACATGTTATGGCCAGGCCCGTGTTGAGACAGAGAGGGTCCGGAGGGAATTCCTCTGCAAATCCTCACAGGCACTGAAGATGGAGAGCACTTTTGATGCTACTAGTGAGAGGGAATGCAGTGTGTGCCTGTTTGATTTGCATCTATCTGCTGCAGGTTGCCACCATTGTTCACCCGATAAATATGCATGCTTGAACCATGCAAAACAGTTATGTTCGTGTTCCTGGGGGGCTAAATTTTTCCTTTTCCGGTATGAAATCAATGAATTGAATATCTTGGTTGAAGCTCTGGAGGGGAAATTAAGTGCAGTATACCGGTGGGCAAGACTTGATCTTGGACTTGCTCTAAGTTCTTATGTCTCTAGAGAGAATAAACAAATACCTGGGCTCAGTGATAAATTATCACATGCTTCTCAGGGAGTGGCCCCAAAAGAGTTTAGTTCTCAACTCACAGTCATCTCTTCAAAAGAACAGAAAGGGAAAGCTGATGGAGGTGTTCTGAGTCCTACGAAGTACGCAAGCAGCCTAAACTCTTCTCCCAATGCAAAACCCCCTGTGGTGATATTGGCTCTGGAAAATACGAAGGCATCAAACTTATCTTTGCAAAAAGCTGAGGTAGCCAAACATTCTCCCCCTCGCAAAAATGAGTACTCTTCGCAGTTGGCTTCCAGATATAAAGTTCCATCATGCCAACCTTCTGTAGTCAATAGTTTAAAGGCACCATCCGTAAAGGAAAACTTAACTTCTGAGAAACATGAAGGGAATCAATCATCATGTCCTGTGAAGAATGAAGTTGTGCTGGTTGGTGATGATGAGATAGAATTACTAAGTAGAGAACCTTCTGTGGCAAATGAAAGGCATACTGTAGGCACTCAGAAGCCACTCTTTCCTGAAAATATGACTAGTTTAGGTCACTGTGCTGACAAGCCAGCCTTGACAACCTCTGTTGCTACCAATTCTGTTATGCTTGATAGAGTGAATAATGGTTCTAGTTTAGAGGGTGTACAAGTTGAAGACCACGCAGAAGGTGAAATGTGTCCTGCTGCAAGTCCGCTCAGTAGCCCTTGCTTCAAAATCTCCACGATAGATACAGATTCTATTAGAGATGTCCCAAAAAAGGAAATCTCGAACGGCAATGAAATTATTGCAGATGGTGACCACAAACCACACCAAATTGATGAAGAAAAATCATGTAGTGGAGATAGTAATAAAAATGTGGAGTTGAATGTGGGTTCAGGACCAGTGGAAAACAGACTAAACTTACCATGTAATCAGTCTTGCTCCCCGAACATTTTGGACAGATATTATCGTCAGAAGGGGCCTCGTATGGCAAAGGTAGTTAGAAGGATTAATTGCAATGTCGAACCTCTGGACTTTGGGATTGTGTGCGCTGGAAAGTTGTGGTGCGACAGTCGAGCTATTTACCCAAAGGGTATGAATTGTAGAAAGGTGCCCTAGTACTTTACTTTTACACTGCTTGTATTTGAATGAATAAAATGTACTGCTCATCTGATTAATGCAGGATTTAGGAGTCGAGTCAGGTACATAGATGTCGTAGATCCATCCAATATGTGCTACTATGTCTCTCAGATTCTGGATGCTGGACAAAATGGACCTTTATTTATGGTAATTAGATTCTAATATGTGTGTTTATGGAGTTCTTTGCATGCATCAGAAGTCTTTTGTACCACACTCCTAAAATGTCTGGTTCGTTTTGGTGCTTCTAATTTGTTGGCTTCTAGGTTTCTGTGGAGCAGTGTCCTAGTGAAGTATTTGCTCATGTGTCGGCTGCCAGATGCTGGGAATTGGTTCGAGAGAAAGTAAATCAGGAGATTGCGAAACAACACAAGTTAGGAAGACCAAACCTTCCTCCTTTGCAGCCTCCAGGGAGTCTGGATGGAATGGAAATGTTTGGCTTTTCTTCTCCAACAATTGTGCAGGCAAGCCCTTAAATTTGTCCTGGTTTCACCGAGCATTAGCCCTTAAAAACTTGTGTTGAATTATCTAACGGGTCAAGATCTGTCTGATGGTTCCCATAATACAATGCATATTTGCAATTTTTTTTTATGTTTGAATTGGGGTATGGTTACGGTTTCCCACAAGCATCCCCCATAAATAATGTGCTTCAGTTTCAAATAGTGTGGGTAGAATCTGCTATCATTCTAGGCAATCAGACCTACCACCCACCCCCCTTCTCTCTTTCTCATGCCTGTATTCTTCCAAAATTCAAGCAGGCAATTCAGGCACTGGACCACAATCGCATCTGCTCGGATTACTGGAGATCGCGGCCACTAATGCAGATCCCTCAGCAATCTCAATATTTAGGAAGTAGTGGTAAGTTGAACCTGAAGGCTGAGGCCAGAGATGATAATGAAGGTAGGAAAAGACATGTACTCGATGGCCTGTTAAAGAAGGCAAGTCCGGAGGAACTTCAAACCTTGTACAGCATTACACACAACAAGAATCCCAGTGATGAGGATGAGCAAAGCTTATTGAGCCGGCTTCTAAACGAGGCGATTCTCAAACACCAGGTATAGACTCGTTGGAAGTTAAAAAAGTGATGTTGCATTTAAGCTTTTGTATCTGTAAATGCTGAGGTCCAATTTAGTTGAGTCAGCTATTGTTGTTGTTGGGCGACCATTTTTGAATAATTAGCCTCTCATTCATTCATGTGGCAATAATAGAAATTCCATTCTTTCAGAATCCAGTCAGGTAGATTCCTGATTTACATGAAATTGTTCACTTCTCCCTCTGTCTGTGTGTGTTTAAAAATGGACGCTGTATTACTCTAACATGAGAAGGATTTGCTTCCTTGGTTTTATATTATTTGCTTCAAACTACAGAGATGTGATTTATAATTATAACTCATCATCAACATTTTGTTGTTGAATCTACAGCACGTCCCCTAGTTCTATTCTAATTTTGTCAAATTCAGAGGTTTAATTCACCATTCAATAGGCTTTTGTATTTGTTCAAGTGTCGGAACTGTTGAGGATATCTGATTTGTTTGTGGACTCTATTAACAAGTTTTATAAGTGATTATAATTATTGACCACTCCATTTGTCCTTGCACTTTCCCAACTATTACTTTTTTTTTGCACTTAAAAAGCTTGTCAGCTGAAAGAGAGAAAGAAATAAATAATGTCTCATTTATGCTAACAATAAAAGTAATACATAAATAACTTGCTTCTTTCTGGAAGAAAAAAGAATTTAAAAAAAAAAGAAAAAAAAAAACTTTCTTCTTTTAGTAGCCAAGACAATTAAACAATCTCACAGATGTACCCATGGAGTTGCATGAGAGGAATGTGTTTGGCACATGGCTGATGGACCTTCATTCTATTCTGGGTCTGATTGCATTCAGTTTCTACATATAATAATAAACTAACACAATGCTAAATTTCTTTCATATAAATGAAATAACGACTTTAAAGGGCGAAGACCATATTGTATAAAAAAAAAACAAAAACACAACATTTTAGGGTGTTCCATAAACAGTCAGTCTACAACATTATTCCATGATAATTGATTTGATGTACACATGTTCAAACATCATAGCTTTGGAAGCCTCATTTGGCACCATTTTTATCAGGGAGCCCACTCACAATTTTCTGCAAGAATGATTACATCACAGCATCATTACCAGAGAAGCTCAACTTAGAGAGGTATAAAGTGGACACCAAAAGACTATATATTTACCTGAATGCAACTGATGGTGTAGTGCACATCATGTTCTGAAATCTGATGGTGAATCACAAACCTAATTCTGACATGTAAAGGCTTCATTAGAATTGTATGTAGTCAAGAGGTTAAGGTAATAGAAGAAACACATACTTGCGTGGACCTTCTGCCATTGCAAGTACACCATGCACTTCTAGGTTTTTGATTACTTCCTCTTCACTTAAACCCGACTCCTTTAGAATCTCACAATATACCTGATTACATAGGACCATAATAAAAATTTTATGTCTTTTCTCCAACAATTTGAAACCAAGTCATATGAGCATAATCAAGTATAAGATTTGCTAGCTAGCTCTATGTACATGATGACAATATGAATCTTCCCATGGTGAAGTGGAGAAAATCGGATTAATTGACAAGTTTATTTGTAATGAAGCAGCAAGATCCCAATATTGGAGTTTCTGTTTCATGGGGTTTATATCTGAAGGAAATATACTTACATACGGAAGCAATGAATTGTGTAACAAATCAAGAAATTTCTTCAGCATTATGCTTTCTTAAAAAAAAGTAATTCAATCTAAGAAGAAACAGAAACTGGTCCAAAAACTCCCAGAGCTATGACCTATATGTTACATAGCAAAGAAACAAAATGATAAAAATATGCATATACCCAGAGATAAGGACTCAGTTATAAGGTTACTTACAATATTGGTCTCGACAGAAGCCAGGTCAACTTTCAAGCCTTTGATATTGTTAATCCCGGCTGCGAGAGAGCGAAAAATATAGAGAGTCAAGAGAACTAGGGGTATGTACAATACTGGTGGAAGTGCATGCCAAAACACCATCCATGATGGAATAAGGTACCTGCCAAAGTCTTAGCTTTCTTATGATCACCTTCAAGCTTTCCAACATTCTCTTCCAAAGCAACTAACGCAGCAGCACATAAGATACCAACTTGTCTCATGCCACCTCCTAATGTTTTCCTAAGAATCCTTGCCTTTTATGTAGAACAAAGACAAAAAGGAGGTTGGTGGAAAGTTGCTGGCGATAATGAAATTTGAAATGTCAGAGGAAAATAACCCAGAGATTGTTCACCTTGGAAATGAAGGTTTTCGAACCTGCAATGATAGTTCCAACTGGGGCACCGAGCCCTTTTGATAGGCAAGCCTATCACAACCAAGCATGCATACTAATGAACAAAATGGAGCATGAAATAATAACTCTTTCTATAGAAGGTTTTGATAAATATGTAGAAATGATATTGAAACTACCGTTACAGAATCAGCAGCCTGAACAAGCCTATGCACTGGAACTCCAAGAGACTAGAAAACAAGACATATCCAATCGTTAGTCTGACTCAGTTTAGAGTCATAAATTCATAGTTAGACCTTAGAAGGTAAAGGCAGTATTTAACTCACCGCAGATGCATTAAATATACGTGCCCCATCAATGTGCAGTTTTAACCCATATTTCTTCGCTAGCTCCCCAACTTTGTCTGTATATTCAGCAGTAAGACATCTACCCCCAGAGCTGCATCAATAAAAAGCTTTCAAAGGGACAGAATAACAAGAGCATATAGAATTCGACACTTCTCAATTAACGAAACAATGGAAGGAAAAAATAATTAGCTCCATAAGAGGCAGATGGGTAGAGCTCTCCAGTTAGCAAGTTATCTCTACAAGTTAGATTGAAGTCTTTATCCATTGAAATCTTTTATTCTCGAGTCAATAGTGAAACAACTAACTATGGTATGCATATTCCACGAGATCATCCACTTCTCGGATTTAAAAACAAATATCCCTTCAAGTGTAAATCCAAAACATAACTAGAAAATTGCTCATATCAATTATTTCAAAATATCCTGAAATAAGATTGTAATTAGCATGTAATTTCAATGAGGTTAAGCTTACTGTGCATGTGAGTTTTCCAAGCAGATGAGCCTAGTTGTTGGATAACATATTTCAAAGCTTGGATCTCTTATAGCTTCTTCAATTTGGTCAATATCCATTGTTCCATCTTCATTGTTCTTCACTGTCCTCGGATGAACACCTCCAATTGTAGAAATGCCTCCATTTTCATAAATATGGATGTGGGAATAGTCTCCAAGAATCACTTCACTTCCCCTGATCTGACAGTGAGTAAGCACACAAATCAGGTTGGCCATCGTGCCTGAAGGCACAAATAGTGCTGCTTCTTTCCCCATGATCTTCGCCATCTCTCTTTCGAGGCAAGCAGCAGTTGGATCAGAACCCAGTACATCATCATCAACATCAGCATTTGCCATTGCAGCTCGCATTGCTGCAGTTGGTTTGGTGACAGTATCAGATCGAAGATCCACATTTTGTGTCACCATTTTCACTAATCAAGACAACGAACAACAATAATTAGAAAATCTTTAATACAAACAGAAATGTACTGAATCCACTTAAAACAGGTAAAACACCACTTATGTTTTCATAAACACATAAAAACCCATTCAGACATCCCACAAGAATATGCATAGACATATTTAACCAGACCAAACAAGCGACCTCGATTTCATTTGATAAATGAGTTAATCTCATGAAAATAGGATGCCTAACAGATTAAATATGACAAAGATTCACACAGATTGAACGCCAAATAGTTCCAGACTCCAAAACAAGAATTGCACTGCTCACCAATCATGCAAAAATGCAAAATTCAATAATTGAGTCAAACTCTGTTGCACCTTTTGTCACATCCATAGATGAATATGACAAATACAGTTTCATACTTCCTACCTCCCTAAATCTTCAATCAAATGTGCAAAGACTCTCAGATATGAAGAGAGATGCTGCAGCACCTAGATGCAATGCTGCGTTTCTTTCAGTCTCCAAATGAACACCGTATAGTATCAACAGATTCACTTCTAAAGGCAGAAATTCAATAACCACATAAAATTCACCAGAAGATACTCAATTCATACATAAAAAAGAGCATAAGAAAATTCTAGAACCTAGAATCTTCTAAATACCAAATGAAACTTTCTACAGTGGAAAAAAAAAAAAACTTTCCAACCAAATGATAACGACCCATTAAGAAATAAAAAGATCATGATATATCATATTACCGATTCACTCGATGAGCTTTCCACTCCTCTAAATTTGGGATCAACCCTCTCCAATACATATATATTCATACACACACAGAAGAATTCAAATTCGCAACACTCCGAATCTATCCCCACCAACCTTTACCCCACCACAACTGAAGAATCTTTTGCTTCGGCAGCGAAGTTTTATGTCATGCAATACATCAAACAAATTTGGCATCAACCAGAAGAGTCCAGAAATCTGCACAAATTACATGCATGGGGCAAATTCACGGGAGCTCAAAGCGACACGTCGAGATCCACACAACAAAAGAAATTGATAATAAATTAAAGCAAGCGAGTTCAGTTTCATCAACTCACTACGATTCGCAGCGTTCCTATCACCCAAATGCTTCAACTATTTTATCTTTCCCTGCTGCTGATGCTCAGGCTTTGAGGTTTATTTATTTATTTGTTTTTTTTTTTTTTTGCCGAAAATAAAAAAATTATGTGATTATTTGGAAATAAATATTGGGTTTGGATTTTTGCATGAATTGATGATCATGATTGTAATCCGATGTGGAAGATGCTAGTCTGCTTTGAATTTACCCACGTTTCTTTTTATTTTTATTTTAATTTTTATAGGAATAATCGTAAAATTAGTTTATATTACATTTATCAATTTATTATTAAATTATTTTTATTGGTGAAGTATTAAACTTAATTAAATTTAACTAAACTGAAATGGAAAACTTTTTATGTTTATTGAGCCAGTCGTATTATTAACTATTAATGTTAATTAAGCAAATCAAGTTACTCAATAATAGGATAATTCCATTTTTTAAACGCTTACCATATTTTTTTCATCATTCATTAATCATTGTTCATTTCCACTTTACATCAATGATCAAACGACTTATTTTAGAATGTTTTTAATGAATGTGAATTTGAATAAAAATAATAATAATAATAATAATGCAACAAATTAATATAACCATCACTAATTGAGTTTTATAATTAGTTAATTGTATTGTCAATTTTATTAACATTAATTAAAATTAGGGGTGTATATGGTCCGGTTTGAGGGGTGAAGTACTAACCAAACCAATAGTTACAGTTTGAAATTCTCACAAACCAAAAAGCCAAATAACTATTTCAAACCAAACCAGTCAAATCATATTAAAACGATTTGGTTTGACTTTTTTAAACGGTTTGAAAAATTATTCAACTAAAAATATTAAAAACAATTAATTGTATTTTAGTTTGATTATTAAATATTAATAAAAGAATGATAGAAAGTATAAAACTAATATAAATATATTTCGCTTGTCATTAACTATAAATAGGAGATAAGTAATAAATAAATAATGTTGTGGTTGCAATAAATAATGAAATACAAGTTAATTTACATGGTTGCAATTCGAAAGAATGTAAACATCGGATATATATATCAGTATAATTAATATTTTAGTTTTCAATCAAATAATATTTTATTATCATTATTATATCTATAATAATTTTATTTATATGGTCGGTCCGGACGAAATGACTAATTTATTTCTTCAAACCGTCTGTCAAACCAAATCATCTGGTTTGAGATTTTTTAAACCAACATTGCCAATCATTTTTCTCAAATCAATCAAACTGACCAAATTTTTTTGTTTGGCTGATTTAGTCGGTTTCGGCCAAATTGTGCACACCCCTAATTAAAATGCAGTACAATGTTTGTGAATTTTTTTCAATATTATGTAATATAGAAAAATCTAAATAGGGATCATCAATTTTAATTTAGTATGAATTAATTAATTATATATTTTAATATTTTAGTTTTTATATATTATTAATTATGTAATAAAACATAAATATAAATAATAAATAATTAACTATCATTTCAGCAAATCAATGTATTTAGTAATTGTCTTCAATTAGTATACTAATACTTAATATATAAATAGATCTTTAATTATATTAATTATATACTTACCATATTTATTATATACAAATATTTTAGGAAGTTTTTTTTGGGGGAAATTTTTTTGGAGGAGGGTCTTACTTATACATGAAATATTTATTGTAGAAATGAATTAAAGCTAATAATTAGCCATGTTAATGGTTCATTTGAGATTATAAATGTGATTTCATGCGAATAAATGTTTCTTATTGAAATTATAAATGTGATTTAATGGTGTTAGTTACAATTAGAGATTTACAGTTTTGATCTTATTCTCTTTCGCTTTCGAAATTTTTTTGATTTTTTAAACTCATAAAATTTTATTTGAAAGTATACGAGTTGTACTGTATTTTATACATAGAAAATATTAAATATAGCATGGGATGCAAGAAAGGGACAATAATATAATAGAATTTCAAGTTTCAGGGGTATAAAATGATTTTTCTTCTATTTAAATTTGTGGTGTTTGAATTGAATTAATTTTGGTGTAAGGTTCCCTTTGAGCATATAAAGAATTCATCGGCATTCTAGCTTCAAACATTATACATAAAAAGACTTGTAAATAAAATGTATTTTTATTTTGAGATTGTTAATTTTTTTAAAAAACTTTAAAAACAAAGAATCCGGCCCACCTGTCCCCTTAAAGTATTGCAAAATTGGCAAAGAAAATAAAGGTAGGAAATTGAGAAAGCAATTTCCACAATGGACGGTCAAGATTTGATGACTGGATGGATGAGAATGTAAGATGATGAGGATGCCACGATTCTCGTACAAATCCACTCCCATCCCACCCTCTCATTATTCATTTCAAACTCATTTAAATCATCTACTATTAGAGTGGGGTGAATCATCATACTAATATATTTAATCAAAATTAACCTTATATACATACATCTTCTTTAATTACATTTATTAAGATGGTGCCCAATCCTCATTGGACCCAATTATTGATTATCTGATTCAAATCAATAAAGACTCCATAAAATCTAATACAATGAAATATAATTAAAACCGAAGATAAATCATTATGAAAATAACAATTGATGTGATAAAACTCAAATTAAATATAATTATATTAATAAAAATAATAAAATTCAACTTTAATGATTATTAGTGTAAAGAAGTTACTAATTTATTAACGAATATTATTCATACCCGAATTATCATACTACTTGAAAAACTACTTAGTCCTCCATTTATTTCTCATTTATCTGAAATGGAGAATTGAATGATCTACCCCTTTTCTCAAGGTAGGTATCACATAGATTCATAATACGTAAAAAAAATTTTCAAAAAAAACTCATGTTACGTCACCGTTTTAATAAATAAATGTCACTTGGGATGAATGTGTATCAATTAAACTCAACTCATAAATTACTCAAGATCCACATCTCAATCTCAACCGAATTGAATTCACTCTTCAAAAATTCTTGATTTAATATGCTCCGAAACCATATTGAACTCCATCTTAATGGAACCCAAGTCAAAATTGCTTTCAACTAGGCTCGGTGCCTTATCAAATTTAATATAATTTATTTTTTTATTTTTAAATTTAATACTCAATTATAAACAATTTAAATTTATTAAAATTTAATTCGACTGAGTCGAGTTTGACAAATTTGGAATTGAATCGAACCCAAGGCCTCAAGCTGGAGAATTTGAGCTTTGATCAACTGAAGCTCAAGCCTTGAATTTTTATATCTAGCTCAAACTCTGGCTTAAACATGCTCAATTCGACTGGGCTCGTAATCATCCCTAATTCCACGAATAAATATCCACAATTAGCCAATTAGCTATGGTGATGTGTGTGCCCTGTGTCAATGTCCTATCTTCAGGGCAACTCAAAATCATCGTCCTTATTAAAAATCATAAAAAATGTTCGATTAAAAAAAAAACTCGTGTTGTTGAAGGCCTGAAAACTATTGACTCATGAGTTCCACTTCAAACAAATATCATGCAAAACAAAGTGGGTGTAGATTATGAATGCTGAAAATTCAGCAGTAGCATGCCAGCCATATATTTTGTAACTTAATATTTCTCAACTAAAGAAAATATCAGTCAAGTACAGCCGAGTCCCAAAATTGAAATCCTATACACAACATTGAAATATATGTAAGGTAACTTCACCTTTCACAAAATCTGCTGCTTCCCTGAAAGCCAAATGAAGCAAATCCATTGACCACGAATCTGCAATGTCGTCCCTCGGAGAAGTGTAGAAGCTCATCGGTAGTATGAAGCTAGAACGTAGAGCATGAGCGCTGATGATGCAGTCACAAGCAATTCCTGAACGACCATAAGTTGGTGATCATGACTCTCTCAAAGAAATAAAAAATAAGTTGCCACTCAAAGTGTAGAAAAAAAATCATTCGCTGTAATTATCTCAGAAAAAGCTATTCGGCAATGAAAAGTTTCGACGGCATGATTGAGAAAAAACCTCAATACTGAAATGTAAAGCATGTAAACCAGAATAGTCACATGCAGCAGAATATCAAACACAACTATCCCAACTGCATCATACTATTGCAATAGCTCCAAGTGTTTCTTAAATACAATTTTTTAGTGAATATCCAAGCAAAAATATTTGCAGATCCTATTCTCGCACAAAGAGAATGAATGAAGCCGTATTTGAGTCCCGTGTTCGGGTGCAGTGTGAAAGCACTCTACCTATGACCAAGAGGTCATGAGTTCGAGCTTCCATGGGGACATGTAGGGTGTGTTTAAATTAAGGTAAATATTTTACACAAAAAAAAGCCGTATTTGATATGGTGTATTTAAAACACGTGATTCAGTGTCACGCCAAAATAATAGTCATTTAGACCACATTACAAAGTATTATTACGACACTTTTAGAGGAATTCAACCACAAGTACACACATTAGAGTCATCATGATACACATGGGTGTGGTTATTACCTGGTTGTTGTACAAAAAAACAGGTACATAGCCAGCTGCAAATTCAATCACATTTAGAACGCCAGTGTAACCCTGCAGGTTAATGATAGAGACATCAGAAAATTAAACTAGACCATTGAATACAGTTGAAATTATGCCCGCAAGGAACTAAACTGTGCACAAGAGTAATACTCCAACTAAAAAAGGAACATAAAGATGCAAACTTTTGATTGTTCCGCTTACCAAAGAGGCAAAAGCTAGACAGCCAAAAACCAGTGAAAGAGATCGGAGCAACCTTTTACCCATTCGCAACATTCGCCCTTCATCCTCACCTCCCTCTTCCTGCAGAAAAATAAGCAGGAAGAGATTACTAATTGTAACTAATACCCAACATTCCCAGTTAGAAAAATATAGATTGAAGATAAAGCCATTACAGATTGGAAATAATCATCAATTCCCAATCATAACTTACAGTAAAAGTTGGAGATGAAGGAGGTTCAAGTGCTTTTAACTTTTCAAATATGCGATAGACAAAAGCAAATGCCAAGAATTGCAAAGGTTTGTATTCAGCATAACGCTTGAAAAAAATCCAAGCTGTCTGCAAAGAAAGTAAGGCAAGATATCGACATTATTCATGTAGTTCGAAGGAAAGAAATATAAATAAGACATTTCATATGCTCTATGTGTTGCTCAGAAGTACAAAGCGTGACACGTTTAGGTTTTTATCAAGCCAACACAATGATATCATAAGGCAGAGGAATGTTGAGGGTTCTTTCAGAAAGCCAAGTCCTTGTATGCCTAAGAGCAAATATTTCTACAGCTTAAATTGTAATCTTGCTACATGCTATAAAAAATTGAACAGGATACAATTGCTTCATATGAATGTATGTATATATGCAAAAGGCCTTCCATCACTACAGTATTTTGAGTTATACATTGGATATATATAGCAGGATCGAACACACCCATAATAATACCTGATATTCTTCAAGCAGTCAAAACTAGAGCATGATAGCATGAATTAAGACTTAAAATTCCATCACTAAGAGTTAATCAATATATTCCACATCAATGTAATCAAACACTGCACCAACAAACAATGATAATTCTAAGGGAAAAGATAAATTGAAGTAATTTTCTACTTACAAAGACAGCTGATATTGCCATGTTGATTTGAATATCTTTGACCTCAGATTTGGCAAACCTGAATAATGTACCACAGAAACACGTGGAAAAAACCCCAAATAAAAGGAATTCACAAAAAGCTAGAGAGACTACATTCATAAAGAAATTCACAGAATGCATAGAATTCAGACAATGATATCAAGATGAGCAAAATTCAATGTAACACAGATGAGCAGTAGAAAATTTCTAGGCAGTTTTACGCATCTAATTTAAACATAGGAACGCATATGAAGTTTCAAATAAGTGAAGTGTTGAGTTGAATAACTTCCTATCAGGGTAATGCTACATAAGAAGTTATAGTGACATAAAAAAAAGAACTTTATGAAAGCATACATTTTCACAAGTACTCACAATAAATTCATAAAGACGCATACCTTGGTCCCCATGGGATAACCGGCAGCTTATCAGCATATTTTATATCTTTTGAAACCTGACAGTTGAATTAATAGAAGGATGAAGACCACAGAGGGTGGACCAATGAACAGAAACACATATCACAGTTATAACAGCAGAATCAGTGAATTACATCCCATCTTCTTGCAAAAAAAAAAAAAACTCAGATAAGAAGCATGCATAATGGACCTAAAAATAACTCATATTCATTGATTATATTTCTCTCCAGCAACCTGCTCAATGGCCCCCCTGTAGCAAATGTGAGTGTGTGCACATGCACGTGCCTTTTAATAGAATCAATACAACTTATACTTCTAACAAGAGGGGCTAATTAAGGATACAGGCATTTACTTGCAGTACCAAGTAAATACAAGAAATGAGACTTGTCTGATAAATGATTTTCTCAATCTTTCTGATTCCTTGGATTGGATGGCATTTTTAATCCTAATGGAAGGGAAAAAGATTCACTGCTTCAGCAGTCATTTATTTTTCGCTTATAATAGACTGTAACCTTGAGTGCTTCACCAAAGCTTTCAATCTACTATAATCAGAGCACGGATGAAAACAAAAGGAAAACCCCACATACCCGAAACGAACCAAACGTTTCACCCTGCTTCCGTTTCTTCAACTGAGACATCATGATTTTGTCATACGCTTTTTCCAACTACAAATACCATATGTAACCAAAAAACAAAAAAAAACAGAAAAAAAACAGAAACAAAAAATGGTTAACATAGGAACATAGACGTAAACCTAATATTCAAAATAGATCACAATTGGTCATACTTCAGCTGCAGCAGCTTCATCGCCTCTCTTCTCGGCATCCTTGCGCTTTTTTGCGTAAGCTGCCTTGACCATATCAAATCCCTCAAGAGCGTTTACACCGAGAATCTGCATAAAGTTATGAAGTCGATTACAAAAAGGCCACAGCTTTAACTAGAGCCGCAATCATATTTCTGTGACAAAGAACGCCCTCGAAAATCCCTCCGAGGATTGAAATATTAGAAAATAAGCAAATAATATATTACCTCGTACGGGTTCACATCGTTGTTGGCACCAGAACTTCCGGCGGCGGAAAATGCCGCGCAAACTAATCTCCTGGCGCTCCGTGGCTGCAATGTGGAAAACCTGCAGAATCAAAACCCACAGTTTCATACTGAAGAAAAGGAAATTCAATGAAAATACGATATGGCTAGAGTTATCACCTAAGATATGTAGGGCGAAGCGTGTTAGGTATCAGAAAATGATCGCTGCGCAGGATTCGAGGGGTCTTGGGGCATTGGATTACGGACAACGCCATTGATATCAGCGGAAACAGAACAACTATCAATGGATATTAGGAGAGATTTGGTTAGGGTTTTGTCATTGCGGATGGGTTTTGGTATTGATCAGTGCTGAGGTATTTGTAGAAGAATAATATTTGCAAAAAACTTCCAAAAAAGGGTTCGCGTGGCCTAATGGATAAGGCGCTCGCCTCCGGAGCGGGAGATTGTGGGTTCGAGTCCCATCGTGAACGTTAGTTTTAAATTTTGATTTAATATATTTTTAGATTTAATGAATTATACTAATTATCAAATATTTTATTGGATAATACAATATATAATTCAAAAACTATGAACCATGAACATCATTAATTTCAGACATGCTGCTGCCAGTGCATAATATTTCCTGTATTTTCCAAACTTATAAAGTTGCTTTTATTTTATTTTAAAATTTAGTCAATTATGTCAAAAAAAACTATGAATTCTCTAAATTGAAAGGGTAATATACTACAACTCGAGTGAATCAAGCTTGACTAAACTAACTTCGAATCAAATCAAGTTTTTTACAAATCCATTTCTAGTAACTCACGAGTAAAATTGACTAATAATCACCTCTAAGTACACCTATGTTATTATATTCCATGTTTTGAATCTTCAATTTCTACCTAACATGTAAAAGTTTGGGCAAAAACTCAACCATGTTTGGTGGTAATCATATATTATAAAAATTTGTCACAATTGGATAATTACCATGTAATATAGTCATATTATTTTCAAATAAGAGATTAAGATAATTCATGGCTTATCTTATTCCTGTTCTATTTTTTAAAAAAAGGTAATTCTATACAAACTCCACTTTTTTCTTTATAGCTCCAAAATTCTTAAGTTATAATTGTAATTTTATGAGATTATTTTACACTTAATTAAAGCCCATTTTTTTAAAAAAAAAATCTAAAGAAAATTCAGGTGAAATTGTGTAGCCCCATTCTCAAGAATAATACGTCATACAATATTATTCTTTTACGAAGTGTAGCCCCCATTCTTGCTATGCAAAAATTATATTATACGTTGTTGCAAATCGATCAATCGAATGTCTTAGTTTCTTTTATGAATGTGTGATTTCTATGTTACGGGCAAAGATGCGAAAGTTGAATGATAAATTGACAATCTCAGACCAACTGTTAAAGCAGAAGCGCAAGTAAAAGTGACACTAGAAGATTATTCTTGTTACAATTTGAAGGAGTATATATTCAATTTCTTAAGGACAAAATAGTCTAATAAAATTATATTTATAATTTAATTATTTTAACTGGCTGTAAAGAGAAAGATGAGGGTTGTGTTTAAAATTACCCTTAAAAAATATAAGTGCTTACATATACAAACGAAATCATTTATCTAAATAAAAGATTAATTATACCATACTATGATACGTTTTAGTAACTAAAACTTGTCTAGCTCAGTAGAGGCAACATAATTTTTTTTAACTTTTATTCTCTTTATCTTTTACTACTTTATAACTGTTGAGGTTCGATTAGTGATGAAATATGGACCCTTGGAACTTATGAAAGATATGAGAGAAAATAGCAAAAGAACAACAAAATAATGTAATTTTATATACAATGATGAAGTATGAATCGGGAATTCTTAGGAACACACACGTAATAGTGAAAAAGTGTGTGTAAAATGACCTAGCAACTCCTCTTTTATAGTTCAAGAGGAACCGTTACAGCCCTAGAGAATTTAAGGAGCGGTTCCGCCTTTTTCGGAGGTCCTTGCGGACGGCGGTGGCTGCATCTTCTTTGGAGGTTGTTCCGTTAGGGTTTGAGTTGTCATCTGGTCAGGTACGTCGTCTGCAGGTGGCACGAAGGGTTCAGAGTAGGGGTGAGTATTCGGTTATTCGGTGCGGTTATTGCGCGTAAAATAACCGAACCGAAATAACCGAAATTTAAATGAAAGAAACCGAACCGAACCGAATTACCGAAATAACCGAACCGAAATTTTAATTCGGTTTTCGGTTTTTTTTTCGGTAATTCGGTTATAACCGAAATTATTAATTTGAAAATTAAAAATCAATAAAAAATAAAAATAAAAATTATTATTATTAAAAAATAATAATAATATATATATATAAATTAATAAAAAACGAAAATCAATAAAAATATTATTTAAAATAATAATAATAATATATATATTATTTAAAATAATAATAATATATATTATTTCGGTTAATTCGGTTAGTTCGGTTATTACGGTTCCGAAAAAAAATAACCGAACCGAAAACCGAAAAACCGAAATTTTCAAAAAAAATAACCGAACCGAACCGAAAACCGAAATAACCGAACCGAAATAACCGAAATTTATTCGGTTCGGTTCGGTTTTCGGTTTTTCGGTTTTTTTGCTCACCCCTAGTTCAGAGGAAGTTCCGGTTTTGGCGGGGTAGTTAGATTAGGGTTTCCAATGGTCCTCCATGTTTTGCGCTTAATCTGGTATCCATCTTCCCGATCTTCCAGGAAGGTCGTTTGTGTCGGCTATGAGGCTCTTTATTGGGAGGAGTAGGTCGTGTTCCTTCGGATGATGTACGGGTCGTGGACTGTGGGTCCTTAGCTACTGGTCGCGCTTTCCCGGAGCTTGACTTTGAATGTACTCCATGTGTCGAGACCTTGACCGAAGCTCGTGGCTTTGCGGGTGGTCCTTTGCAAGCCATTTGGTCTTTGGGTCGATGGTACGATGAGTCGGGCCTTTTGCACATGAGCCTTGGTTAACCGTGATGGGCCTGTACTGATTTAACCCAATTAAATTTGGGTCCAACAATAACTATGGTAAGAACTTGACTATTAAATAATAAATAATTAGAAGCGTAATCGAATCAAGTCGAGCTGTATCTTACTCAAATTTAATTCACATATTATTGTTGAGCTTTGAAATTTTGTATTAAATAATTTGAAGTTCACAAATTTAATCGAGCATAAATAAATTTAATAAAATTTTAGTATATTTAAAATATTCATTAACTTTTAAAAGAAAAATATTTTCTTCCAAATATAATAATTTACTATTGAATTATGGAAATATTAATATTATAAAATAAATAATTTAGTAATTTATAATAATTGCTAAATAACTTGTTCACGACATCATTTGTTGAGTGATATACAAGTTTTACTAATGTCACCCACACTAATGATCTTTCCCATGTGATTACAATGCATAACAAAATATTTTAAATTAAAAATAGTAATATTTGGTAAATACCATGGCCTCCTTAGGCTTACCATCCAAGACCAGTCACTCCTTGCCCTTCACATTTCTTTAAGGCTACTCACAGTAGTGATCTTTTACATAAGGTCACCGCAAAAGACAAAACATTTTAATTTTTTTTAAATGAAAAAAAAATGTTAAGCTCAATTTAGTTATTGCATATTGTAGCGCCCCGATTTTTTTTTCTGATTTGGTTGGGAACGCTACAGTGGCGTTGGTCAATTCCACAATAAAATTTCAACTGGTTGTATGAATTAAACAAAATGAACGGAAATAGTTGCAATCCAACGCATTCATACAATATTAATAAGACAACAGAAAGATAATCTCCAAGAAGTTATTACATGATTAAGATAAATTCTCAATTTAACAAGAGGGAAAAAAAAATATAGTTTTCAGAGGTTCACTGCAGCGGAAAGTTACGTAGAGGAGATATGCATATGAAGATGCATATCTCAGGATCTTGCTCTTATTTATATCAGATAATCACTGCTTCAGCGCCTTCACACCTCCTCTTCCTCGCTCTGGCCTTTTAACCTACACATTATAGAAATAATGCGAGGGGCTGAGTACTAATGTACCCTGTGGAAACATGCCCGAAAACGTACATTTATAAGTATGAAAGTTATGCCACACACACAGGAAATTCACGGGTTTTGTTGAATATAACGTGAATTCCTAAAACATTTATATTTTCCCTGCAGTCAATTTTAGTATGAAATCATATATGTTTTACCGTTTTGTAACTGGAAGTTGGCCTACTTCTGAGTTACGATGAACAACTGAGAATGGTGTGATCCACTCTCACTGTCATCAATTAGTGCACTGATCTCAAGGCGTACCTGTGAGACCCGATCGATTTTATAGGTACCTCGTACCTCTCCTTTTCACACCTTGAGGTGTCAGCACTCCAGCTGAGGGACCTGAGAATTACGGAGCTAATGGCTCGACGTTCATAGGATAACAATCCTCTTCAATATTAATAAGGTTTAGCGCGAGCCTTGGTGCCCGGTTCAGACCTTCCGGGAGTTTAATCAACTAGAGGTTCAGATATGACATCACAAAACATTTGGCATAGACGGTCAGTTTAAAACAAAAACATTTTATTACACATTTTGGAAAAATGAGCTTAAAGCTCGAAAAGGCAATTTTTTGATTTTTACCGAATAGTCCCCACCTTTTCAAGAGCGTATGAATTTGAGATGAATTTATAGAGTTGATGAGCGTTGGTGATTCCTTCAAACATCAATACGGCATAAAAATACGTTAGAATTCATAATCTAACTATTAAATAGTTAACTTTTAGTTGATGTGTTAGGATTTCAGGTTTTGGTTCTACTGACTGGACTTGACTGACAACAGACGGTTCGACACGCACTCCTCGTATATCAAGGCATGCATGGAACTCAATAACCTTTCTAAGCAATTTATCCCCTTGAAACATGTATGTGACTTCAACCAAACACAACTATATAAGTTAACCAATTCACGGTCAACGAACTAACTTAAATTAAGTACTGTTATATATATTAAACGGTTAAACCCATAATCGACAATGCTTTAAACGATTCAAAATAATCTAACGCCCACTTCGTGCCAACCTGTTGCCAATCCACTTTCCGATTACGAGTCTAATTTGATTACATAATTTACAATATTTATAAACACTAGAAATGTCGTTAAATCTAATTGACATAATCAATTAGCTAATTGAACAAACTACACAAATATAACATAAGTTAATATAACATATCATAATAAATAATAATTAAAAAATTTATATAATAATATATATACATATATATATTTATATATTTATACTTGTATGTGTGTATGTAATAATATATATATATATATATATTATATATATTTACATGTGTGTGTATAATAATAATAATATATATATAGATATACTTGTGTGTATGTGTGTATAATAATATAATAATATAATAATATAAATATATATATATATATGTACTCATGTGTGTGTTTACGGGAAATATTTTTTTTTCTTCTTCTCTTCTTCAATATTACACACACACACACACATATATATATATATATATATATATATATAGAGGAGGGATCATGTAAAAAAAAATCCCCATGTGAGAAAAAAGAATGAATCATGTCCATCAGATCTAAAAAAATCAATGGTTGATATTGAATCAAGCAACAACTAAAATGCAATCAAGCAACAAAATAATCAAGCAACAACTAAAGCACAATCAAGCAACATTGCAATCAAGCAACGACCTGAACACAATCAAGCAACGCCGTGAATGCAATCAAGCACCTTTCTCACTTGCTCACGTTAAGAATTTTCTCACTGGATCCGCTCCCTATATATATATATATACGCAGAAAAATAAAACAGGAAGCAGGGCATCCGTGTCTTCTCGCCGCCGGCAGCTTCGACCGTCGCCGAACCCGTCGGTCGACTCAGCCACGCCGACCGACATCGGAGAAGAAACAACAGCGGTTCGGAGCAGCAGCAGTTCGCGAATTCCGCCGGCTCTGCCCTGGCGACTCTGACCTCCGTCACCTATCCTATCCGACTCTACATCGACCCAAGACCATGAAATGCACCATGAACTCGCCGGAAAACTGAAATATCAGCTGGAGAAGAAGGAGAGATGAAGCTCACCTCGCATTTCTTTCACGGCGGCGGAGGCGACGTTCCGGTGAGTGGGTCGGCCGGGGATCGGTGTCAAAATGCTCCTGATTTCATGAGGAACACGAATATGTAAACTAAACAGAGTTTCGTCATCAATTTAATGAGTTATGGATATTGGTGTGGAAATCCCGACTTACCGTCGCAACGACTTCGAACAGCGATATCTTCCTCGTCTCACGACAGAATTGGGTGATCTCGGTTGCTGTGTAAACTACGTAGTACAGGCTTCGAGTGGGTGGTGGTGGTGCGTCGGAATTTCTCTGTAATAATGCCGGAATTTAGTGATGAACAGGTGCAGTTGGAAGGTTTTGTGTGCAGAGATTGATGCGGAAATTCCGACTTACTGTCGCAGCGACTTCGGACGGCGATTTCTCCCTTGTTTCACGATAAAAATTCGTGTTCTCAACTGCTGCGTGATCTCTGAATTACAGGCTATATGAGGGTGGTGATGGCACGACGAGATGTTCGCTGGAGGGTGGCCGAAAAGTGGGGTGAACAGGTGTAGTTGGGAGGATTTTTGCGCAGGGATTAAATAGGGTGAAGGGTGGACTTGTTAATCTTGGTCTTTGCTAGCACATGCATGCAATTTATTACAAATCTTAGGTGATATCTTAGGGGATATCTCCTGAAATAAAAGCCCATCCCCTCTGAAAATTCTCCTAGCCTCATTTCCCTTCAATTTCCCCAGCTGTAAGGTAGCATGTGTGTGCATACCTTAGATAAAATCTTAGGAATATTTGCCATAAATTTCCTGCTCCCTCCTTGACCATTTCTGCGCCCCATTTCTTCTCAACTTGTGAAATAGGTGATAGGTTTTAGGAGTAGCATGTGGTTGAAGAAGGAAATACAAGCAAGAAGATCTCATCATATCTTCCTTATTTAAATTCGTACATTCCCCAAATATTTCTCCATGCATTTGTTGTTTCCCAACTTGTAAAATATAAATATATGAATTTATTCACAATTTAAATTTTTGCATTCTTTTATAATATTCTTCATGTTACCACCAATTCACCATTTCCCATTTTGTAGAAAATAAATATGTTTATAACCTTTAAATTTTATACCATGAATTATTTCTCGGATATTACACATATATACTTAGCATCATTTAGGCACTTTTTTATTTTTATATAATATTTATAATACACAAGTAAAATAATTATAAAACATATTTAGCTTTACTAAAAAAAGGAACTCTATAAATAGTGGATAAAAACTTTTTTTTTTCGCAACATGTCAAGTTTTTATTATTTTATTTTGTATTTATATTAGTAATTTAAATTTTCATGTGTTATATTTGTATTTTGTTATTTTATTTATTTTAATTATCATGATTTTTATTTGTCAGATAAATTATGAATTTTTAGTGCATAATAATTTATTTATTTAATTATGAATTTAAAATACTTTTTAATTTTTATATTATGTTAGAAGAGAAACATTAATAATTTAATTACAAAGTGCGATTGAGTTTAGTCACTGATGAGGATGTAAATAATATTAAGGTGGAGGTTGTATAGTTGATGAAAGAGAAATTAATATTTTATTATATGGTTAGGTCATGCTCGGTCATTGACGTGGATAGTCTAAGAGCAAGTAGTCATGTTCATTCATTTTTTTAATCTATAAATATACTAAAATAAAGAAGTTGTTAAGAAAAAAAAAGGTGGGAACAATTACTTTCAGCAAATAAATTATTGTTTCATTTTATTTAAATAAATTATAATTTAATTGAATAGTTATTACTTAATATTAATCATTATAATCAATTCTTTATAATAAATATCTCAAATTTTCTTTTCAATTTCTATATCCATAATAATAATAAATAATTATATTGATTAATTACTAACAAAATTTTATTTTTTACCAGAATCTCGATAGTTTATAATTTATATAAATTCATTAATCACATGAACTACAATTAAATTTATATAATAATATAGAAAACTGAATGATAATTACAACAAAATTATTTTAAAATTTTATTTTTCAAACATCACAAAAAATAGTAAAGTTCAATAATAATATTAATAAATTTACAAAATAGAATAATGTAATATTAGTAAATTTATTATTTATGTATAACTTTCTATAATATATATATAAATTATACACAGATTAATCATTTTTTTATAATTTAAAATATCGATAATATATAATATGTATTATAATAAAATCAATTCACCAATATAATTATATGTAGAATTATAAAAATTGAGATATAAAATTGTAATCGTAACTATACTCAAATAGCACACATGTTGACTTTTCTTTTCTTTTATTTAATTTAGCATTTTTTATTTTATGCTGAAATATATAAAATGTGTACATTAGTTTGATTTTTTTTTTCTACTTAAATTAATATTTTATATATGTTAAAAAATCATAGAACGTGGTACATCAATTTATTTTTTCTTTTATTTAAATTAGTTTTTTTTGTTAAAAATATAAAATGTGAGTACGACATGTAGAAAACATGTACAATTAATCATATCTATCAAACACACAATTATTATATATACAATATTTATATTTATAAATTGATGCACATTGGCTTACTAAAATTATAAATAACTTTGAAATGCTTATATTTTTTTACAAAACATAAATTTAATAATTTTGTGCAATGCACGGGCGAAATACTAATTATATAAAACATAAATAATTATAAAAACAATACTTAAATTAATTAAAATATTCTATAAATACATGGTATATCGCGAAGTTCATTTTACTCGCAACCACGTAAGTCTTTTTCTCAATACTTTTGTTTTTTGACCCACAAAGATAATTTGAAATCATTTTTTATGTCAAACTATCAAAATTATTTATGGTACACACCTAGGAGTGGTAAACCGTGTAGATCGAATCCTTATTGTGTCGATTCGTTAATGTCAATCTGTATTCGATCTGATAAGAAAAATTAAATATGTATCGTGTAGATCGGATCCTTATCGTGTTCCGGTCCCGGCTTCGGCTCGATCCCGGTTCTTGACAATTGATCTTTGGATGGACTCTTGGGTTCTCGGCTTGGCTTGGTCCTTGTGCCTTATCTTTTTGGGCACTTGAAATCAGTCTGCGGGCTCGACATGTGGACTGTCGACGTGGCTAGTCCAGTCGGCGTGGAGCACACGATGCATGTGACATGGATGACATGTCAGCCACGTGTTGAAATGCATGGACGGTTTTCACATGTTGAAAACGTGGTCAAACACACATGTGCGCATCCGTGATTGACACGCACGTTACGATCGTGTCTCCCGCCTGTAACGACTCGGTCTTAATGGCTGCTACCGTAACCGACAGGCTCCCCTATAATAGAGTTGTCCCCTGTCCTCCGAACATCCGACATCAAACAAGCTCACTTACTTAGTCAGATAATGCATCTTTATTCTCATATTGCTGCATCTTTTTCGTTGTTCTTAAGCAACTTAGTTTCACTTCCGTTCGGTTCGCTGGAGTCTTTCTGATTGCGGTGCTGCCTCGAAAATGACAAAGCCGTTTTATCTTTGAGGATGATCGCCCGTTAACAAGCACTATATAGACAAAATTTGCCTTGTTCGACTCCACTATGTTTTATTTCAATTTATTTTATTTTATTCGGCTGGAAAAACTTGCTATACTAAGGGGGCGTTTGGTTTAACTGTTAGGAATCACTATGGGTATGGGTTTGATAGTAGAGAGAATGGGTTTGAGTTTGATTTTTGGGAATCATTTCCAATTCTGATGTTTGGTTTACTAGATGAGTTTTGGAATCATTTTTCAATTCTGATGATTTATTTTTTAAGTTTATAGGTTTATAATATAATTAAATTGTTATACAAATAATAATTAATTTAACAATAAAAAATAACAAAATAAAATCATATTAAAACAAATAAATAATCTATTTATCTTATTATTTATTTTATAAAATATAAAATTAAGATAAAAAATAAATGATTGATTTTATAATAATAATAATAATATTATAATAATATATTAAAAAGAATAATATATAATTATAATAACATATAATACTTTAAATAATATAATTATGAAAAACATTAAAAAAAGAAAAAAGAAAAAGTAAATAAATCAGAAAATAATTATAAATAAAATGAAATAAAAATAAGAAATAAATGATTAATTTAATAATAAAAAATTAAGAAAATATAATCATATTAAAATAAATAAATAATATATTTATATTCTTATTTATTTTATAAAAATATAAAATTAAGATAAAAATAAAAAATTAATATAATAATATTATTATATTAATATTTTAAAAAGAATAATATATAATATTATAAAATAAATAAATACGAAAATAATTATAAAATAATATAAAATAAATAATTTTGGTAATAATATATAAGAATGAAAATAAAAACCCACCATTTTGGAAAATTTTGGTGATTCACAAGTATTTGAGAATCATTCCCATATTTTTATTCCCATACCCTTTAACCAAACAGTTTCGGAATCATTCTCCTCGTTCCGAAACCCACCAACGAAACTCCCCTAACTTTAACTGTTTTCGTTTCACAATCTTATATCCGATAGATATTAGGGTTTATTTGCTGGGTGTTAATTGTAACGACGTTTGAATTCGATGGAGCTATGGGATCTCAGAATTCAGAAGAAGCGTACGTCACGCTTCTCGTCTAAAAGATTGGAGCTTGTTGCATTGCTAATCTGTTTCTGGTGGATTGGGATTTGAATCGCGAGCAACTTGATTTAAAGTTGAAATTTTTTCTTCTTCCTCTTTTTATGGGAATTTGTTAACTCACTTCTTTTGCTCCTGAGATGCTTTTTCCAATGGTTTTAGATATTTGACGCAAGTGCCGCATTTATCTAACTGTCTCCCTCTACACCGACCAAACTCTTTATACAGCGCGACACTGGCGGAAGTGCTTTGTTTAGAATAATTTTCTTATTCTGGATAATCTCATGTTGGTTATTTTTTGCTCATGCAGGCTGATGGCTGGATTGTGAACTCAATTAATTTACTGGAAAACCCCAATCAAATACGCCAAACGAGGTTCTGGGGTGTCTATACGAAGCTTAAAATATTTAACATGATCAACTATGCGGTAAAATGTTCAGTGGAGTAGGTAGCAGAATTTTGGCTTATTTTCTCATAGTTAATGAAACATGTTGAAATAAAATTTATTGATGCAGTGAGTCTGATGAAATTGCTGTTAATGCTATCATTTTTCTTTGACATCTTGGCAGTGGTGTACCTTGATGCTGATGCAATTGTTGTAAAGAACATTGAAGATCTTTTCAAGTGTCAAAAATTCTGTGCCAACTCAAAGCATTCAGAGAGTCTGAATTGTGGAGTTATGGTGGTTGAACCTTCTGAAGAAGTATTCAAGGACATGATGAGCAAAATAAATACGATATATTCTTAAACTGGAGGTATGGCTCAATTTTCTTATAATTAACGAATCATCCAATTAGCTCATACTGTTTCTTCAGGCCTTCTAGCATTGTTGTGATATGTTAGATTAATCCTTTTCCCATCATTCAGATGGAATATGATATGGTAAGTTATGCTTCTAAATTTTAGTGAGCATGAATATGAAATTGAACTCAAATCATTTGCTCCAGATGGATTAAGCTATTAAATTGTTACCTTTTTTGTGGTTAAAAGTTACTATTTTAAAATGTAATATTTTTCCTGCCTTATCACTCTCATCTTATCCTTTGGATAACAGGTGACCAGGGAATTCTGAACTCATATTTTCCCGACTTTGCAAATGCACGCCTTTTTGACCCACATGCATCTCAGGAGGAATTGAACTCTAGACCTAAACCTCAAATGGAGAGACTTTCTACTTTATATAATACAGATATTGGTCTTTACATGCTTGCTAACAAGGTAACAATTCTTACCTCTAACAAGATACAGCTTCATGCTTCATTTGGCGAAACATAATATTACCACCGGGAACATGAGGCTTCAACTCCTTTTATTTTAAGATTTTGTGCAAGAACTTATGTAAAATGGGTTTGCAACTTTCAAATATTATAAGTGTTTGCACTTTGTTGAGGAGGGGCTGCTATTATTTCGGTCGCCTGTTTGCCGGTCTTCTTAAGGTTTTTCACACTTTTCCTGTGTTGAACTACTTCTGCAGTTGATATATATTTGAAAAATAGGCATACTGTTGATGAGCTAGGTATTCAAAAGCAGCGATTCTATTATTAATTGCAATCCTGTATGTGCTTCTGAATTTGTAACTATTACCTTTTGTACTAACTACTATACATTGAGATAGTGGAGTTTGAAGGTTAAATCTTTTCAATTATTTTGATGATACATTGTACTTTGTAGATAAGATTTATGGGGTATGAGAACACATCATGAGTTTGCCGTTTCAATGTTCATGTATAGACTTATAGTTGGTATCTAATTTGGACTTTTGCAACTGAGGGTAGTTTACTATGCATGTTTTCAAATAAGAATGTTGAGGGGAACTGGAGGTTTACACCTGAGGCCACAATGTCATCAAAGGTTTCTTATTTTTTCATTTTATTTATTTATTTATTTTTTTTAAATTAAAATTTTAATTTTTAATGAGCTGTTGAATATGATTACATTGGCTTACTTGTTCTTGCATTCATTGTAGATTTCGAAACCCCAACTAATTCCTTTTGATCAAGGCTGGGCATGATTAAGGCATAAAATAAAAAAGGTTTCATATTTACCTGGACCATTCTTTCTTCATTCTTTTCTTTTCCTTGGGTCAGTAGGGGTCAAGGGTCTTGGGAAATTTCTAGTCCATATATGTGAATCGTGAAATCTATATATCGATATTTTCCGGAGGGACTGCATGTTTGTAGCAGAGGATATGCATGTGGCACATAAAATTGTACTAAATCATTTACAGTTTGGAGTGTTGAAGTGCCAACATTCAAGTTGCTTATCTAGAAGAATGCTCTAGTTGGATGATGCCATCGTAAATTATTGTAAAGACTATGAACCCTTTCAAGAACTAATTCCATGTGTTCTTCTTTCCAGTGGATGGTTGATGAGAAAGAACTCCATGTTATACATTACACGCTTGGTCCTCTCAAGCCTTGGGACTGGTGGACTCATTGGCTTGTTAAGCCAGTTGATGTCTGGCAGGTACTGATTCTGAATGATACATCATAAATGTCTAATCTGTTTTTGGTGCTGACTATATGTTCTTTCTTCTGACCACTGACAATATATTTTTTTGTTGATGCTGCAGAATGCCCTGATACATCTTAAAGAAACTCTTCCAGGGACTGGAGGGGGTCAAAATCCAAATGATGACCTTTTAGTCGAATTTCATATTTTGCTTCCAGTTGTTTTCTTTGTTTTTTTGTTATCATCGTTCATTCTTACAGGTTAGCAGCTGTGCAAATTTCTTTTTTCTATCATATATTTATTATGATTGGCATAGTAACTATGATGTATTACTACAGACGCGATCTCTGTTTGATCATATCATACACCTGTACTATAAATTACGATCTGGAGGTGTCCTTGGTTACTCATCTGTAACTTCCTCCACTATCAGCTCTAACCAACAGGTATGTTGTGCTCACTACCATTTTTAGTAATTATTGATGAGGAATTATCGTTTTTCATCAGATTATGCGGTTATATCTTGTTGTGTCATATTTCTGTTGTGCAGAACCTGTAGGGGTGAAAAAAAGAAAAAGAAATACCTAGTGTTTAAGCAAAGTATTACTCTTAATTTCTTATCCTATCTTTCTTTGAAATAAATTAATGCAAATTCAGAATGTGCTTCATTCATGTTGGGGTTCAGTAGGTTATTAAACAAGTGCCATTTTTATTTATTAATTAATAATGGTTTTCCGAATATGGAGGTAAGGAGTTCTTTTTCTTTTTTTTTTTAGTTGGGTGGTTGCTGGGAAGTGGGCAGCTTTCACATCCACAATCACTGTCACTAACCCAAGACCCTCATCCTCTAAGGATAGGGGTTAAGAAGGTTTTTAAAATAGCACTGGCACATTCTCTTCCAGGAGTTGGATAATGGAACGTATCGACGTATGTTCTCATTTGTACAAGTTATAGAAAAGGAAATAAAAACATTCGATAGGAGTACATATAGAATCCACAAATCGTATATATATGATACAAGCTGTCTCTTGTGGTCTGTGATTTATTTTGGATCATACCCTATGATTTTAATCGGAGCATTCAACCATTAAACTTTTACCAATGATCTGATACATTAACTTGTTTGTTGTATGGAAGAACAGCTTCCCAATGCAGCTCTGAGCAAAGTTCCTACTCTTCTGGTTGCAATGTGAGTACGTTGCTTGCTTTACGGCTGCCCTAGTTTCCCTTGCACTTTCATTTACAATTGTGCCTTGACAAACTTATGCCATGGGCTGGTTTATTCCTTTTGTATGAATGGACATTCACAATATTCTTCTTACTGTTCGGGGGATATCTTTATATTATCAGTCAATGGGGGAAAGTATCTGGCCCATCAATCATCAGCTTTCCTTTCACATCCTGAATCTCCAGATTATGATTCTGGAAAAGGTATATACTACTTCAGGAAATTTACAAAGTTGAGCTCGTTTGCATTTTTGCTTCTTCGGATTATTGGAGTTGTGTTGATGTTTGATTTTTTATTAGGTCATATGCGACAATTGTCTTCTTGCAATTCTACTTGTTATTATGGGTTAGGGATGGCATTCCTTTCCCTGACAATTCCCCTGCTACCTTGTCTCTTTGGAATAACAACTCTATTTTTGAGGTATTTTTGATATCTTTGCATTAGCTTAACTTTTTTCACTATGCTGCATATGCTTAATTGTTGTGAAGACTGAGCTATGCAACTATATAAGACTAAGCTAATGTGTTTCGGGCTTAATTTTAGATGGTATCTGCCGACACCTATATGTTGAGCTTTGCATTTTGTTGTTGTACAAATAACTTATTGTTACTAAATATGCAAAGATTACGACTTATCATTAAAGAAAAGCATTGACATTCAAAAAATTGACAATGATCGCCAGATAAAACATTTATATACTGACACTTGAGAAAAGTGATTTTAGGACTAATGGTTAATATTATTCTTGCTCGGTGAGAATGCTTTGAATAATAGTGGTCCAGTAATGATGATTATTTTGTGAATTTTCTCTTGCAACTTTTGGATCCATTGGGTTCCAAATCCTATATGCTCGGAGGATTCTTCTGTAAAATCGACAAGGTGTTGAAATTGGGAATCCCATAAGGTGATTCGAATATGTGTCAGTAGAATTGAACATGTGGAAGCTTTTGACTCAAACCCTAGCGATGTGGACACCCATAGGCAATTCGAATGTTAGGAATTCGAATCCATTATAAATAATTTATTTTAAAATTAATTTTGTGACGAAATTTGCTTATTATAAAATATTAGGATTAGGGTTAGGGTTACGGTAAGGGGTTTATTTGTTATATTTATGGTTTACATGATATATTTATTTTAATGTACGTATAAATAAAATAAAAATATATGTAACATAAATAAAGCACAAATATATTTCAAATATTACAATAAGTAAAGTCTAATACATAAATTTAACAAGAAATCTAGTTCACATTTTTTCTCTGCCTGGTGAGCCATGTAGGGAGCTTCATACGCTTTGCGATGCTCTTAGAAGATGTGGATTGGTCCGTATTGGACTGATGGGTAGTAGACGTGGACTGCTCGGGACTGGACTGTTCAGAATTTGATTGTTCTGGATTGGACCGGTAGGAGCCGTACTAATGGGGATTAGATTGTTCTGGATTAGAACTGTTAGTTGGCTGTCTTAGTTGATTCTTAGCTTTTTATTTATTTATTTATTTTTACTGATTTATTGTCTATTAATAGTTCAGGATAGCAGGGCAGATATGGTGGCACAATTATAGACTCTCCTTATGTATCTATGGAAAGTCTATCATAGCTTTTGAGGCTCCCTAATCACAGGGATTAATAGCTGTGATTAGAGGATCTTTTTCAACTACCTTTACCCTATAAAAGGGTCCTCTTGTTAAGATGAATAATGTAACATAGAAAATACAGATTTTAATTTATTATTTTCAGTCTTTTTTCTTCATGTTCAGAGTCTGAAATTCAGGAAGAACGGTGGGATCCGTATTGATGAGGATTGGACTGGTTGGGATTGGGATTGGATTCGTAGGGAATGGACTGGTTAGGATTGAGATTGGACTCGTAGGTATTCATGAAGTCATCGAAGGTGCCGAAGAAGGATTCGTAGTTATAGTTATGTGAGGTAGTAGGCTAGACATGAATATTCATATTGTGATCTAGCTCTGGCTCAATGATTTGATGATAATTGTCGTGTCAGTAATAATGGTTTTGTGCATTGACATTACTCCTCCTCCCACTGCCTGACATGAACCCACCTCGACCCCCCGTTGTTACGATACGCTAGGCAGTCTTGGGAGTGTTGATGTATCCTAAATATTGTAGAATGCGTTTGATTCGTTCAGCTATGTGACCCGGAAAGTTGTACTTGTGCGCAATAGTTAACAGCTTCTTTATAATCTTTGCTCACTGCAGGATAAGAGGAGTATTGTTCAACTCTCTGACAATAGCGACATCGCATTGCTAAGACTACTCTTCTACATTAAATCATTATATACAATCTTAGAATAATTTGGATTTAGTTCAATAAGTAATAAACTATATAAATATATGAAAATGACTTATAATGAACTGCATCTCGTCCTCGTGTCCCATGTACCCCTGTGGTGCGACATTTTTCCGAGTGTGACTTGAATTAGCCACAGGAGGTAGTCAGGCGTCGTGGTTTCGCCTCCCGTCCCAATCTGTTCATTAGTGAGAAGCACTTCATCTTCATTGTTATGTTTATTTCAATCATTGATAAAAATCCACATGACGTGTTCTCCACTTGGTTTCAGCTCCGGTTCTCTGCAATTCATGCAGGGCTTCTTGTGTTATCGATAGCACAGATTATCGGATTCAGGAATTACCTGCACGCGACCAATCTGTCGCTCCACCCTTTCCGGATATATGCCCTCGACGACCTAAAAAAATGAGGTAGGTAGTGGATACCCAAGGAGTATGGTTGCTTGTGACGTATTTAATGTTGTACGACATGAATACAAATTGTATTTATAATATGTTAAATATAAATAAGATAGTGGATTTAAGTAATCAATGTACATCCAATAATTGTATTTACCTCGTTTTATTATAACAAAGTCAATTGACTTCGATACACCTGAAGATTATTGCGTGTGATATTTGAGCGACTCTTCGACATTGCCCAAGTATTTTAAAAAAATTATTAAAATGTGTTAATATTATTACTCGTTGCATATTATTTTCATAAATTACCTTCATGCTAAACAAACATTTTCATAAGCTTATAATGAGTGAATCTATGGTCGAATAGATATGATTCTCTCCTAAGCCCAAACCTAAATTTGAATATAGAATAATTTATATAATATAATATGAGAATGAGAAGTTAATAATATAATTAAAAATTACTAATAATATAATGTTATGTGCAACAATATTAAACACTCAGCTATACTTCTGTTCGAACCAGACTTTCCAATCATGGAGGCCTTGCAAAGATTGCGGTAAAGAACTGTCAATAGAGCACTGCCCCAACTACATCAACTGTTGATATCTTCGTTGTTGGTATCTTAAATGAATGGTCGAACAACATGGCAGTATACGCTGTTTGTTGACGTATCAACATAGAGGAAATCGCCGAGTAGGTGGACAACAAGGCACTTTGCTATCTGCATATACCATTGTTGACCTGCATTTGGTGGTGGAGGCAAATGGATACGGTCCTCTACGCATTTGAAGTGCATGCGGTTTTTGGCTAGCTTTGGTACCACGCTCAGTTTACGTTGTAAAAATACATTGACCAGCCTTCCTCTGGTTAGACATTGGATCCTATTACTGCTTCGCCGTCGACCTTGATGTTGAATAGCAATTCCACGTCTTGGAGTATTATTGTGGCTTTTCTGAATGAAAAATGAAATGTGTGCGTTCCGGACGCCATCACTCAACCATAGCCTAAATCAGCGGCCAATCTAATTGTATGGATCCCAGACAAAGGATAGAGGCAAAGCCGTAGAAATGTAGGACTTTCCAAATAAAATTATTGCCAGAAATTCGAGTGTTATTGAGTCATGGTAATAATTCAGTCCAAAGTTTTGTATCACATCGGCCACACGTTAAGGTTTCTTTGGCCCATTCATGTCCGTGAAAAACTGCAAAAGACCTATGTGATTGTTATTAATCTAACAAAACGGTATTAATTGGACCCTAAAAAATAACTTTTTCCATCTTAAGTAGAGAAAAACAAGATTTTTTTAAAGATGAAAAATGATGCGTGGAGAAGAGAATTGAAAAAATCGTGACTCAGAGAGATTGAGAAATGAAAATTGTAACGCCCCGGCCCCAGGGCCCGAACGAGCTCACCCGAGGTCACCCAATGGCCTGGACCGGCTTCTAGACTGATGGCTGACCCCACAAACCAACACAAGTCCTTCCCAGCGTGCTTTGTCCTCACTCACACGCACCCTGAGAAACTTCCCAAGGGGTCAACCATCTTAGTTCTACCCCAGGTCAAGCACACTTTAACTTTGGAGTTTTCCTAAAATGAGTGCCGGAAAAGATGATGTACCATGTTGATATGAGTAGCACAATCAAATCCTTTAAGCACTTTCATTCTTGCATAGCCAGAATTTCTCTCATTCCGGTGTGGCTCCATTCATTTATGTCACCCTCTGCACACCTATCGGAAGTCTTACGAGAGCCGCTCATTGTCCGTGCTTCTCATGCACTAGCGATCACTCCTTGCTCAAGCGTCGGGTCGTCACAAAAATGAATGTGAAATATCTCCATTAAATACTTATTGGGTCAAATGTTAAATACAACCCGTGACTCTTTTATTTTTGTTATGCCACAATCATCCATCAATTTTTTGGCACATTATATATTCATATGAAAAATCCCTTGTTTTGTGGAATCACATGCATTTTTAATGTTTAGATTCCACATGTCAAATCGCTCCATAAAAAATAAATTCATCTAAAAAATTTAATTTTTACGCTTCGTTGAAATTTGAGAGCTCGTTTAATTAAATGAGTTCTCGAATTTATTGTTCGAACTATCGAAATTGGTTAAAAAAAATTAATTAAAAATTATAATTTACTATAAGTTGATTCAAATTTGTCGAATTTGAATTAATAAATATTAATAAAATATTGATTAAATTTTTTGTATTATTTTTATAATTAAGAATAATAATAATAAATATTAATTATTATTTTAATATTTCGCATCATTCAAAATTCGAGAGCTTGGTAATTTAAACGAGCACTCAAATTTTGAATGAAAAACAAATTATTATTTTTATATAATTAATCAAAATTATAGAAAATATTAATTATTATTTTAATATTTCGAATCGTTCAAAATTCTAGAGCTCGTTAATTTAAACGAACACTTGAATTTTGAATGAAATATACAGTATTTTTTATAATACATCAGAATAATAGAAAATATTAATTAATATTTTAATGTTTCGAATTTAACAAATTTGAAAATATTTATTAATATTTTAATAATTCGAAATCATTTTCTGAAATTTTTACTAATTATTATTGCATTTTACGAATTTTCGAATGATTAAAATTCAAGAGCTCGTTTAATTAAACGAGCACTAAATTTTTTAATGTTTTTTTGCATAGATTCCTCTGTTTATTTATGTCACAGAAAAACATGATTTTGGCAAAGATTCCTTTTTTTATTATCATAGAATAACATGATTTTGCTAGAGATTTTTTACTTTATCTGATTGATATTGACACTTACAACAAAATTAGTCGAGATTCGTTGGATGAAAATTTGAAGTGAGTTACAATAAAATTGAAACACAATATTTTATATAGATCTAAAAAATTCGAATTTATCAATATCACATTCGAATTTATTAGTAATTATTTTTATTTTTCACTTGCAATTACAATTTTCCAGTAACATTACAATATTACAACTCTAAATTACAAGCACTATCACGTTCGAATTAAATTTCTGGAAAAACTCTCTAATTTCGAATACAATGTTACAAACACTATCACATTTTGATACAATATTCGAGCATTATTAAATGACTATAATGACGTTCCAACATCAATACGATATAAAGCTTGACCAAAATCAAGCATCAAATTTAGATTAATGGAAAAATAAACAGTGGTCACCGATTTTGTTTCTCAGTGGTCACATATTTTGTTTTTCATTAATCTTAACTCGTCTATTTCATTCCCCAAAATGGAGAAGCAAGCATTAGGATCTGACCTAGCTTATCCTCCATCTCTTCCCCCATTTGTTGTTGCGGGAAAAGTAGAAAGACTAAAAAAAAGAGCTGGGCAAGAACTCCCACTACTTGTGACGTAGGGAAAATCCTCTCCAATGAGGAGAAATCTTTGGCTTGAAAGAAAGGATAATCGACGGCTTCTCGATTCCAAGGTAAAAACTCACTTTGCTCAAAATTATCTCGTTTGAGTAGAATAGAGGTCATTTGTTTGAGTGGAAGGGAGACTATTTGTTTGAGTTACATGTATCCAAAGTCATCCTTATATTGAAGGAGCAAGTAATTCTTAATTATAAAAATAATACAAAAATTTTAATTAATATTTTATTAATTCAAATTCGACAAATTCGAAAACAATTTATTAATCATTATTAATTCAAATTTATCGAATTCGAAAATAATTTATTAGTAGTTATTAATTCAAATTCATCAAACTCGAATCAATTTATGAAAAATTTTAATTTTTAATTCATTTTGAATTTTTTTACCGATTTCGATAGTTCGAACAATGAATTCGAACTCTCGATATTTTGAACAATAAATTTGAGAACTCGTTTAAATAAACGAGCTCTCAAATTTCAACGAAACGTAAAAGTTAGATTTTTTAGATAGATTTATTTTTAATGGAGTGATTTGACAGATGAAATCTAAACATAAAAGTGCTTGTGATTCCACAAACAATAGATTTTGATAGGAGTACATAATGTGCCAAAAAACTGATGGATAAAAGAGTCCTGGGTTGTATTTAACATTTGTCTCAATAAGTATTTAATGGTGATATTTCACATTCATTTTTCATTTTTCAATTTCTCAATCTCTACGAGTTACGGTTTTTTCAATTCTTTTCTCATCGCATCATTTTCATCTTAAAACAAATATCTTGCTTTTTTCTATCACTTACGATGGAATTTTTTTTTTCAGGGTCTAATTAAAATCGGTTTGTTAGATTTACAACAATCACATAGGTCTTTTGCAGTTTTTCACGGATATGAATGGGCTAAAGAAACCTTAGTGTGGCCGATGTGATTCAAAACTTTAAACTGAATTATTGCTACGATTCGATGACACTCAAATTTCTGGCAATAATTTTGTTTGGAAAGTCCTATATTTCTATGACTTTGCATCTATCTTTCGTCTATGATCTATGCAATTAGATTGGTCGCTCATTCAGGCTTTGGTTGAGAGACGGCGTCCGGAAACGCATGCGTTTCATTTTTTCATTTGGAGAAGCCACAACACTTCAAGATGTGGAATTGCTATTCAAATTCAAGGTCGACGGCGAAGAAGTAACGGGATCCGATGTCGAACCAGAGGAAGGCTGGTCAATGTATTTACAACGTAAACTGGGCGTGGTACCAAAGTAAGCCAAAGACCGCATGCACCTAAAATGCGTAGAAGACCGTATCCATTTGCCTGCACCACCAAATGCAGGTCAACAATGGTATATGCAGATAGCAAAGTGCCTTGTTGTCTACCTGCCGACGGTTTTCTCTATGTTGATACGTCAACAAACAATGTGTACTGCCATGTTGTTCGAGCATTCATTGAAGATGCCAACAACGAAGATATCAACAGTCGATGTAGTTGGGGCAGTGATCTATTGACAGTTCTTTACTGCAATCTTTGCAATTAAGGCCTCCATGATTGGAAAGTCTAGTTCGAACAAAAGTATAGCCGAGTGTTTAATATTGTTGTACGTAACATTATATTATTAGTAATTTTTAATTATATTTTTAACTTCTTATTCTCATATTATATTATATTAATTATTCTATATTCAAACTTAGGTTTGGGCTTAGGAGAGGATCATATCTATTCGACCATAGATTTACTCATTATAAGCTTATGAAAATGCTTGTTTAGCATCAAGGTAATTTATTTATTTTGTTGGTAAAATAATATGCGACGAGCAATAATATAAATACATTTTAATAAATTTTTTTAAAATACTTTTATTTTAGGTGGGCAATGCCGAAGAGTCGCTCAAATATCATATGCAATAACCTTAAGGCGTATCGAAGTCAATTGTCTTTGTTACAAGAAAACGAGGTAAATACAATTATTGGGTGTACATTGATTACTTAAATCCACTATCTTATTTATATTTAACGTATTATAAATACAGTTTGTATTTATGTCGTACAACATTAAATACGTCACGAACAACCATACTCCTTGGGTATATACTACCTACTTCATTTTCTTTGAGGTCGTCGAGGGCATATATCCGGAGAGGGTGGAGCGATAGTCGTGTGCAGGTAATTCTGGAATTTGATAATCTGTGCTATCGAGAAACGCGAGAAGCCCTGCATGAATTGCAGAGAACCGGAGCTAAAACCAATTGGAGAACACGCCATGCAGATTATATCAATAATTGGAATAAACGTAACAATGAAGATGAAGTGCTTCTCACTAATAAACAGATTAAGACTGGAGGCGAAACCACGACGCCTCACTACCTCCAGTGGTTCATGGAGAGAACAATCATATATTTGTGGCTAATCCAAGTCACACTTGGAAAAATGTCGCACCATAGGGGTACATGGGACACGGGGACGAGCTGCAGTTCATTGCAAGTCTTTTTCATATATTTATATAGTTTATTACTTATTGAGCTAAATCCAAATTGTTCTAAGATTGTATATAATGATTTAATGTAGAATAGTGGTTTGAGCAATGCGATGTCGTTATTGTGTCAGCAAGCTGAACAATACTCCTCTTATCCTATAGTCGGCAAAGATTTAAAGAAGCCGTTGACTATTGCGGATTAGTACTACAACTTTTCGGGTCACAAAGCAGAACGAATCAAACACATTCTACAATATTTAGGAATATATCAACATTCCCATGACCGCCTAGCGTGCCGTAACAACCGGGGGGTCGAGGAGGGTTCATGCCAGGTAGTGGGAGGAGTAATATCGATGCACAAGACCATTATTACCGACACGACAATTATCATTCAATCATTGAGCCAGATCACAATATTCATGTTCATGCCAGGCAGTGGAGGAGTAATGTAGATGCACAAGATCATTATTATCGACACGACAATTATTATCCAACCATTCATCCAATTCACAATATGAATATTCATGTCCAGCCTACTACACATAACTATAAATACAAATTCCTCTTCGGCAGCTTCGATGACTTCATGAATACCTACGAGTCCTATCCCAATCACAACCAGTCCAATCCTCATCAGTACGGATCCTACCGTTCTAATCCTGAACAATCCAATCCCCATCAGTGCATCTCCTACCGGTCAAATCCAGAACAATCAGATTTTGAACAGACCAGTACGGACCAATCCACGTCTTCTAAGAGCATCGCAAAGCGTATGAAGCTCCCTACATGGCTCACCAGGCAGAGAAAAATTGCGGACTAGATTTCTTGTTGAATTTATGTATTAGACTTTACTTATTGTAATATTTGAATTAAATTTGTGCTTTATTTGTATTACATATATTTTTATTTTATTTATACGTACATTAAAATAAATACATCATAAACCATAAATATAACAAATAAACCCCTTACCGTAACCCTAACCCTAATATTTTATAATAAGCGAATTTCGACACAAAATTAATTTTAAAATAAATTATTTATAATGTGTTTGAATTCAATGAATTCGAACCAATATTTATATTAAAAACCCTGGAGGGTTCAAATTCCTGACATTGCTAGGGTTTGAGTCAAAAGCTTGCACATGTTAAATTCTACTGACACATATCCAAATCACCCCTAATTGAAGTTAATTGCTGTACAGTATATACTTGATATCTTCGTTCCTGCATACCATTAGGCTTAATCGAGGTAGTGCATGTATTTACACGCTATAATGTAGTCCTTTAGTCTCATAAGTATTCCGCTGTCGCTTTTTCTTGTGAAATAGAGTTCCTCATCCAACATTGCCTCTTTTTTGGATTCCTGTAATGAGTTTCCGTTAACACAAGTTAACTCTCTAATTACCTCACAACCCTGGTGTGCCAATGAAAATTAATGGTGAACTGGTAAAGAATGAAGGTATTGGTAAAAGATAGAACATGCAATTGGAACTACTTAGATAATAACAGCTCATGCCTGATATAACTCAACGCAAGACTCTGCTGTAGCTTGTGACTAGTCAAATCAGCCAAGGCTCAAAGACACCTGATCTTTACAATGATGCACTCTCACGAGCTTACCTACTTGTTGCATGTGTGCTCGCATGAAGTGTGTTTGGTAACCTTGAACAGGTTAGGCTTGATGGTAGCAGCAGGCATCGTATGCTTCAATCAGAGCATTTGTACGCTGATTGAACGGTGTTTTACCATTTGTTGTTTGTATATCGTAATGCATGCCATGCCTTGAACAGGTTAGGATTGATGGTTGCAGCAGGCATCATCTTGGCATCGTTTATGACCTATGCCTCTCAATAACATCATTTTTTAGGGGTTTTCTTGACAGGGGGGATTCTCTGAGGACTCGCAACTTTTGTTAGCTCCACCGGTTTGGTTTTGTTGTGTTTTATCCTAATTAATCTATATCTAAGTAGCTAGGCTTTTTTTTTTTCTTCTCTTTTTCTGTATGCCCCTGTAATTGTATTGCTAATACATTCTTTCATTTGTAGTAATATTATAGACACCCTTTTGGCAATTTTTGACACGATACGAATACGATGACTCTAGTGCAGTGCATGATACAAAAGTAATGGGTCTGATGTTTAGGCTTATGTGACAGTGTCATTATCATGTTGGCATGCATACAGTTTCTTTTTTATAATTTGGATGGACCCAATTATTGTACATTATTTCTCTCGATTTTGAGCTTATTGTGTTATTTTCTTTATCTTTTATTATTCAAATTGACATCCCTCACTTTATTTATCGTTGATTTCGAGTTGCAATGGAAGCCACCCATTTTAATAGGCAGTTTTTAGTTTTATTGCTCCGAGCAATACATGACTTTTTATAATTAAAATTTTAATTAGAGTTATAAGTATAAATTTATAATAATGTATAATGATTTAATCTATTTTTTACAAGAAAGTAAGAAGCTATATCAAGTTAAAAGGTTGTTTAAAATCACCCATTCCAACCCTTCACTTATATTTTTAAATATCAAATCTAGCCGTTCCCCCCGTTTTTTTTTTTTTTTTTTTGAACTTTTAATTCCTTGATAACTCAGTAAATTAATACTTTGATATTGAATTTATGTAAACAGACTTCAGAAGTTTAGCTAATAACGCTGTTATATTCATTATATCATATTTTTTTCTAAATAAAATACTTCTATTTTATTGAAGGTCACTTTCACCTCGGGTTTATTGGGATCAATTATCTAGCTACCTTACTTAATATTCCACTATCATATTTAGTATTTTGATTATTGTTATTTTGAAATTAAT
>JAPKLW010000480.1:260186-297146 GCA_026898455.1 Plectranthus barbatus
ACATCGACAGAAGAGACCCCAATCCCATAAATTGCTGCGAAAAAGGGGATTCAACAGTACCAAACCATCAAAGATCAGCTGCGCTTGTATCAGTTTCTCTCCGGGTTGGATCAAAAATTTGATCCCATCCGCAGAGAGATCCTCAAAGAAACTCCAATCCCGACGGTTCAATCGGCCTTTTCAAAGGTTCGAAGGGAGGCTACCCGACTGTAGATTCTACAGCCAATAACTGGAATAGAGCAAATCGGTTCCATCGGCTCCGGTTTCAGCGCGCGGCCGGCCACCACCATACCAGGGCATTTTAACCGCTCAGGAGCACCATCATCGCGGCCCAAAATCAATCGATCTAAGTTGCAGTGCAGCCATTGTGGCAAGAAGAAGCATACCCGCGAGATGTGCTTTGAACTAGTCGGATACCCGGAATGGTGGGAGGATAATCATAAGCATCCCATCGCGAGAGGGAAAGCAGCGGTCGGAAAAACCGAAGGGACAGCCGGCGACTCGCCGTCCAGCAAGCGGTCCAAGGGGGGAGCCGTCGGGTTCGGCAGAACCGCAGCTGTTGCGAGCGCGAGCAGTGACGGCGGCAAACGACGCAACGGCAGCAACGCTAACGTCGGCCGGGACGGCGGCGGCCAGACAGCAGCGCCAGCATCGACTGTAAGTGGAGGTGTAGCAGCGCCGACAAGGAAGGAAGAAAAGGGATACCGGTGCTACAATCCTAAAACTCGTCGTATGCATACCACTATCCATTATACCTTTCTTGAAACAGAGTTCTTCTTTAGCCAACTTAGCAGTCAGGGGGAGAGTATAAATACTCCGGAAACGAGTGACTCACTAAGCTGGCTCATAGATACAGATTTCTCACCAGTAGATCCACAACATGCTAACAATACTAAGGCTTCTACGCCTGAGCTGACTCCGAAAACAATGATACACAGTCCATCACCAGAGCCATATCCAATTATTTCCTCTCTGATATCCACAACAGGAGACTCTGATACGGATAAGTCTGAAGAAGAAGCTGATGGTCAAGAGCCTTCTACTTCTACAAAGTATGTGCTGCCGCAGAGATCAAATAGGGGCATACCACTTAGACGGTATTCACCTGAAAGAGGTGGAAGTACTCGATACTCTATTGGGTCTCTTGTAACAGTGAATCTTTCAGAAGATGCCAGCAAATTTGAGAAGACATTATATGCAGAAGCTATTCCACATTCAGAAGAAGATGCTCTTCGGAACAAAAATTGGACACAAGCTAGGGATAGAGAAATGGGAGCCCTTACTCGAAATGACACTTACGAGAAATGTCAGTTACCGGTAGGAAAAAAACCAATTGGATGCAGGTGGATATTTACTATTAAGAGGAAGCCAGATGGGTTGATCGAAAGGTACAAAGCGCGACTTGTTGCAAAGGGGTATACTCAGACCTATGGAGTGGACTATGCAGAAACTTTCTCCCCTGTGGCAAAAATGAGCACTGTCAGGGTAATATTATCTGTTGCTGCCATTAAAGATTGGGAATTACACCAATTTGATGTGACGAATGCCGTCTTACATGGAGAATTTAAGGAAGAAGTGTACATGGAGCCACCACATGGGTTAAAGCAGTCTCCGAGGGCATGGTTTGGAAGATTCACCACAGTTATGAAGAAGCATGGATACTCACAGAGCAACTCAGATCATACCTTATTCGTAAAAAGACGAGAAGATCTTATAACTTGTCTCATTATTTATGTTGACGATATGATCATGATAGGAAATGATCTGGAGGAGATTGAAGCATTGAAGAAAAACATGTTTGAAGAATTCGAGATAAAGGACTTAGGAAATCTTAAGTACTTCTTGGGAATCGAAGTATTACGATCAAAAGGTGGGATTTTCATCAATAAAAAAAAATACACCTTAGATTTGTTGGCTGAAACAGGGATGCTGGATTGTAAACCAGCAATCACTCCAATTATGGTTAACCATGGTCTTCACATCAGAGAAGGGGCGGAAACAACTGATCGAGGAAGGTACCAGCGACTAGTGGAAAAACTAATCTATCTTTCTCACACCCGACCAGACATTGCCTATGCTGTCAGTGTTGTGAGTCAGTTCATGCATCAACCTCAGTTTGAACACATGGAAGCTGCTATAAGAATCGTCAGATATCTGAAGGGGACATTTGATTTTGGGATACTTTTCAAAATAACTTGACATCTAGAGATTCAAGCCTATACAGATGTAGATTGGGCCGGAAACCCGTTTGATAGACGGTCCACGGCAGGATACCTTGCTATGATTGGGGGAATCTCGTATCTTGGAGAAGTAAAAAACAGAAAGTTGTAGCATTGTCCAGTGCAGAAGCAGAGTTTAGAGGGATCAAGAGTGGTCTAACAGAAGTTTTGTGGCTGCGGAAGTTAATGATGGAGTTAGGTCTCTATTCAGGAAAAGCATGCAGAATGATGTGCGACAACAAAGCAGCCATAAGCATTTCTGAGAATCCAGTTCAACATATGACAGAACAAAACACGTTGAGGTGGATAGGCACTTTATCAAGGAAAAATTGAACAAGGGATTGTTGCAATGCCATATGTTCCGTCCAAAGATCAGTTAGCAGATATCCTTACTAAAGTCGTTGATTCTCGAAGCATGTCAGATGTTCTGTTCAAGCTAAGTATCGGAAATCTCGCTACTTAACTTGAGGGGGAGTGTTGGAAAGTGAATCAACAAAGCAAATCAAAGATGTAATCAAGGGATACTCAATCAATTAGGACTAGGGCTGGCAATTCGTGCGTGTTGGGTCGTTATCATGTCGTGTCTTATTGTGTCGTGTCATTATCATGTTTGAGCTTAACGGGTTCGTGTTGGGTTCGTGTCTGAGCTTAATAGGTTCGTGTCGTGTTCGTGCTCATCGTTATCGTGCGTGTTCGTGTCGTGTTATCGTGTCATATTAAATTTTTTTTGTCCCAAGTGTAAAACTAACAATTTTAGTAAGGTTATTTTTTATCGTGTCGGGTCGTTTTCGTGTCGTGTCATTATCGTGTTTGAGCTTAACGGGTTCGTGTCGTGTTCGTGTTTGAGCTTAACAGGTTCGTGTCGTGTTCGTGCTCACTTTTATCGTGCGTGTTCGTGTCGTGTTATCGTGTCGTGTCAGAAATTGTCAGCCCTAATTAGGACCTCTACCATATTTACATAGTTACCTTCTTTATCACTATTTTGTAACTATAAAACAAGTATTGTAAGTACACAGAAATAAAAATTATCCCTACTCTAGACTTCAACGTGTGTTTTCTCTTTCAAACATACTTAATCTCAAAGCCAATAGGCTGGTGGCGTCTAAGATAACATTTGTTAGTTAAAGTTAAATGAATTAAGTTGCTAGGGGCTAAGGAATGATGTTAATAGGGGAGTGCTACAAGAAACATATAATAATATACATCAAACATTTGGCAAAGGCAGCAAGGTTTCTAAGGGTCATTATCATCATCCTTAAAAAAAATTCATAAACCATTTATCTTACAAAATGGTCCACTAATAATAATATCATAATCAATAAAGAAAAACACAAAATTCAGGTATTGAAGAATGTATGTAAAATGACAAATTCAGTTTAGTGGAGTACTTTATATAAATTAGGTAAAGATAAAAAAATATATATACATATGTGTTGTATTATAACGTTTCCTACTTATTTATCCTTATTGTTTTTTTGCAATCCATAAACAAGATTTTTATCAACAAATAGGAAGGGATGGATGATTTATTTCAAAATATCTTATTAACAAATCTTTAAATATAATGAGGGATGTTTTGAATATAGCCTTTTTATTAATGCACAAACTATAGAGATATATGATTATAAAGCTTATATTAAATAGAAACTGAATGAATTTAAGAATTCAGAGTGATCACATCAACCAGTTGGGATAAAAACTCAAATCATTGAAATAATATATTTTTAATTTCAAGAATATTATATATATAAAAAAACCATATAATATCTTAATTATAACATATGTAGAAAAAAAATATAGAATTGCCAGCAACTTTTAATCTGGACTGTAAATTGTGTGAAATGAGTGGTTATTCTTATTTAATTCAACAAAATGAGTTTTAGCTAAATACATACATATAGTTAGTTACACTCAATCATTATAGTGTTTATATTATTCGATTCAATTGAAAACTATGGGCGTAACCACATCTAACTTTACATTACGTATATGAAATTAATATATAATTATGAAGATTCAGTTGTTAAATAATCCATTTGTGTGATTCTCAAATGAAACAATTATAAGATATCTAAACTCCTAAATCATTAAAAAATAAAATAAGATATTTATTATTATCTGATCCAATTAACGGATTATACGACACAAAACCCTTGTATGCTAAAGCTTAACATATCAATCTCATAAAAATTCATATTCGATAATTTTTAAATCATATTCATTATTATCCTATGAATTTGCATAGGATTATCTTATTGTAGTTCAGTGATAAACAATCTATAAAGTGTTTGGAATATCATTAAAAATAATTGAGAAAAAGAAAAAGAGGGCGGGAGTGGTAGAATAAAAAGTGTGGAAGATGGATGATCCAAGTGTCCTAAAAGTAATTGTCCTCGCAATTGTACGATCATTAATTTGGCAACTGTCCGAAATGCATTGTGGATCCCTCCACTTCACTTACAATATATCTTAGGCCCTGTTTGGCATGTACCATAATTCTTTAATATATATATATATCTAAAGTTTCAAGATTTGTTAATAAAGTTTGTTTCTCGGCTACGATTAGGACTGACAGTTTTTTAAATGATATGATATTTCGACACGAATTCATATGATAATATTAAATTTAAATACAACAAGATTTGTTTAACTTTAAACATTGATCGTGATGCTTACACGTTAAAAACTCAATCCAATAACATGATATTGATACGAACATTATGCAAACACAATTTTTTTAAAGAAAGTCATGGTGGATAACCGGACATGACACAGACACGATATATATAATCGAATAGCACTCCCCAACACAAACATGATTGAAAAATCATGTGTTCTTAACAGATCAACATAACAACGATTCGACACACATAAATTATCAGCCTAACTAAGATAGTAATTTATTAGATAAATTTTTTATTTTTTTTGATAAAAAATTCAAATAAAGAGGAATATCTCTTCTTCTCCTCCAAACCTATAACTAATTAGCATATATAAATAAAATAATTTTACTACTGAACTCCAAATTCAAAGAAGGTGATAAATGCAAGCATCCAAACAATAACCAATTGAAGTTGCTTCTTTAGAGTGTAACAACTAACATCCAAACATTTTATGAGGATAAGGTTTTCCAAATAATAAAGAAGATAAATGCAAAATTCATGATTCACCTCAATTTCAGTCAGCCAAAACCCTTAAATCAAGACACAATCTCCATCATCGAGACTAATGTTTTGAAAGTTTATGAAGGGCCCAAAAGCAATAGTAAAAGGGAAACAAAGATAGGGGCATTCAACGTTATCTCTAAAATGTTCCATCAACTTAATTATTTTTAGATTACTATTATTAGTGATCCCCTACCACATCAGTAACAATTTTCAAGAAAATATTTAAAGAATTTTGTGGCAATCAATCTCGGCCGGGAAGATGCAATCTCAACCAGGGGTTGTCCTTTCTATTTCTATTTTTTTTTATATAAAAAAAATTACCATTAAAATGGAGACACTTTTCTTTATTATATTGGTCAACTAATTTTTTATAAATATAATAATAAAATTAACATCTTTTATATAGTATAATAAAAATAAATATCAAGATACATGATTTTTCATTATCTACAAATAAAAATTTATTTTAATTGATATATATATATAATTAATCTCTACCATTTGTCACAAAATAATTTAATAGGTATGATTTTATTATATCTAACTGCCTTATAATTTATATTTATTATTGTTTTATTTATAAATATTATTACTTAATTTACAACAAATTCAAATAAATCAAATAAATAATTATATATAATGTTGTGGTTGGTGGTCATGGATAAGTTATGTAAAATTATTTTTGTTGGGTTGAGGCGATTATTTATAATGTGAAAGAGAGAAATAAATCAATTAAATAGCGAAGTGATTGGATGGTTGAATAAGTTGTTGTTATGTGTAGTCTTAGTAGGAAATTAAAGAACCCTAACCAATGTTCATCAAGTAGTTTGGCATATCAACACTTGATATATGATAAGATTATTCTTTTTTGTTACGTTATATATATATTTTTTTTAAAAACTCCTAATTAAATACTACCAATCAATTGGAACCATGAATGCACACACTATAGTCTATAAAGAATCTAATATGATGATGGAACATAATTTTGGTATTTAAAGAAAAAATTTAAACGTAACATCAAAAGATTAACTAAACTTCCAAGTTGCAAAAGCACATAACTTTTTGTTTTTTTATATATATAAAAAAAAGAGGTGAGAAGCTGTTGGGTATAAGGCCTTGGATCTCCAAATCAGCGCACCCATACCTCGCCGAATACGAAGGGACGATGTATAAGGCTCAGAACTCACCTCCTGTGAGTCCCTGCCATCCTCCGGCCACAAGTAGGAAGAAGGAAGGTTAGGCACAGGGTTCGGGGCTCTCAATCGCACCAAGGCTCACCGGAAAACTCACTGGAAGACGACGAAGGTCTAGAGAGAAGGGAGAGCGAACGTGTAGAGAGAGAGAGAGCGGCGGAGAGTTTAGGGTTAAGGTTTCGAATGAATGAAGAAAACCGGGTCAAGGACCTTATATAGTAGGTTCCACAAATAACCGCTCCAACTGCCTGACCCGAACCGAGAACCAAGCCTTAAACCAATCCATAAACCCAACCTAAAGGAGATGGGCTGGAACAAATCGGGCCAGGGTAATTAAAAGGCCCAAAAACCTAAGGCCACACCCAATTACATTCTCCACCTTGGCCGTGGTTGCAGAGACTTTCATTTATTGGTTGTCATCATCGCCAATTGCCTAGCAATCCATGTACTAGGACTTTTGTAGGGCAAGGCATGGGTACACTAATTCAAGAGATGAGTACCTGCAGCCACAAGGAATGCCCACAATCAAATAATTTTCAAAACACCAAGTTACAAATAAGTTAAACTCATTAACTCCACATAGTTTCACACATAGTGATCAAGTATTACACTAAGTAAAGAAGAACATCACTATCACAAAGTAACAAACTTATGCATGTTCAAAGTTAAGGATGTTTTTACATGACATAAATTTCTCTAAAGGCAAGCATTTTGTACCCATATCCGAAGGATTAAACTCAGTTGCTATTTTCTTTAGTAAAATTATGCCCTTATCTACAATGTCCCTAATGAAGTGATATCTCACATCTATATGCTTAGTTCTATCATGAAACACATGATTTCTGCATAATTGAATGGCAGATTGAGAGTCAGAGTACACAACAGGGTTAGATTTAAGATACTTAATCTCAGAAAGTAAACCTTTTAACCATATAGCTTCCTTAAATGCATCAGTCATAGCAATGTATTCAGATTCTGTAGTAGATAAAGCCACAACAGGTTGCAGTTGAGATTTCCAACTAATGCATGCACCACACAAGGTAAACACATAAGAAGTAGTTGATTTCCTATTGTCTCTATCATTTGCATAGTTAGAATCAACATAACCAACAAGTGTAACATCTTTGGTATGTTTATCAAATCTCAAACCGGTGTGCTGTGTGTGCTTTAAATATCTAATTAACCATTTAAGGGCTTCCCAGTGAGGCTTACCAGGATTGGACATATATCTGCTCAGTAAGCTCACACAATAAGCTATATCAGGCCTAGTACTCACCATAAGATACATAACAGAACCAATAGCATTAGTGTAAGGGACATGTTTCATTTCATCCATTTCATCCATTTCATCAGGGTAGACTTCTTTCTATCCCTAACAATGTCCATGCCTAGGATCCTCCTAGCATTACCTAAGTCCTTTCATTTTAAAGTGGTTACACAAATGAGTTTGAACAAGTTTCACAGAGACCAGATCTGGACTAATGATTAACATGTCATCCACATATAAAAGAAGAAAGGTAGGTATGCAGTTCTCAACTTTAAAGTACAAGCAATGATCATGTATGCTTCTTTCAAATTTTAATGACTTCATTACATTGTCAAATTTAATATTCCATTGCCTAGGAGATTGTTTCAGACCATACAATGCTTTCTTTAATGAACAGACATAATCAGGATGCTTGGAGTCACAAAAGCCCTCAGGCTGATTCATATATATGCAAACATCTAGGTCACCATAAAGAAAGGCAGTAGTGACATCCATTTGGATTAATTCCCAGTTAAAATATGCAACCAATGCAAGCATAATACGGACTGTAGTGAACTTAACAACAGGGGCAAAGATTTCAGAATAATCTATGCCTTCCTTCTGGGTAAACCCTTTAGCTACTAACCTAGCTTTGTACCTAATAGATTTACCATCATGCTTAATTTTGTAAAGTCATTTACAGTCAACTATAGAGCTGCCACTAGACCTAGGTGCAAGAGTCCAAGTTTTATTTTCATATAAACTGTTCATTTCATCCTGCATAGCCTGTTTCCATTTAGAAGAGTTAGGAGACTAATTAGCTTGTTTGTAAGTCTTGGGTTCATCACCATCTATTTCTTCAAACACATTTAAAGCATGCATAGTGAGATCATATTTATCAAATTTTCTATTAGCAGTAACCTGTCTCTTAGGCCTATCTCTAATCAGATTATAATCATTCAAATTATCACTCATGTGATCAGAATTAGAGCTTGAAGCTCCACCTTGATCAGAGATATCATGACATTCATTTTGATCAACAAGCACATTTTCATTTTCAGAAGATAAACAATCAGATTCAGCATGTATAATTCCTTCCCCCTGAATGTCATTATCTGACTGCTCCACCTTATTAGGAGTACCCTCTTGCATAGGGATGGGATCTGAACTAGTTTTACAGGGGAAAAAAGATTCATTAAAGGTCATAATCAGACACATCCCATACCCTATAATCCTTAGTACCCTCTGGATAGCCTAAGAAGACACACTTCCTAGCCCTAGGGTCAAGCTTATCACCTTTTTGGTGAATATAAGCAGCACAACCAAACACTTTTAGATGAGACAGATCAAGGGGCTTGTTAAGGAAGACAGACTCTGGGCATTTTCCACTAAGTGGGACAGAGGGTGATCTATTTATCAGATAGGTAGCTGTAATGACAGCTTCACCCCAAAAGGATTTATCTAAACCACTAATTCCCATCATGCACCTAACTCTCTCAAGAATAGTCATATTCATCCTCTCAGCAACTCCATTTTGCTGCGGGGAATAAGGGACAGTCCTATGTCTCCTAATACCACTTGACTCACATAGATCATCCATTTGATTATTACAAAACTCTAGTCCATTATCAGTTCTTAGAGTCTTAATTTTTATCCCAGTTTGGTTTTCAATTTGGGTTTTCCAAGTTTTGAAAGCATAGAAAACATCAGATTTATGAGACAGGAGAAAACCCAAGTTTTCCTTGAGAAGTCATCTATGACAGAGAGAAAATATCTCTTCCCACCTCTGGTTGGCTCACTAGCAGGCCCCCATACATCAGCATGAAGGTATTCTAATATGGTGGAGCTTCTGGGGGAGTTAGGAGGGGAATGAGAGTGTTCACAAAAATCAAGTGCAGTGACCTTATCAGACCCAAACAAACCCTGTTTCTTTAAAAGTTCTAGACCTTTATTACTCATGTGGCCTAGACGCCTATGCCATAGTTCAGACACACTAAGTTCAGGGGAATTGATATTATTAACACATGGATCAGGTTCAGTGCAACATATATACAAGTTATTCCTTTTTTCAGCTTTAAAAAAACTAGGGAACCCTGCATAATCTTCATTAACCCCTTCCCCCATCTCCCTTCTAAACCATCATCCTCAAGAGCAGAACAAGAAAGCAAGTTGAAGCACAAATCAGGTACATATCTAACATTTTTCAGAGTATATGCACAACCATCAACAAATTCCAGTTTTATATTTCCTATGGCTTCTACTTTGCACTTCTTTTCATTAGCCAATAGAATAAATCCATTATCAACAGGTTCCAGATTAGAAAAATGTTGTTTGTATGGATAAATATGGTAAGTACACCCAGAGTCAACAATCTAATCAGTGGAACAAAATTTTCCAGTACAGGCATAGGCAGAGGGCAAAGAATTCAAACAATTAGGGTCAGCAAGCATGTAAACATCACCAAGATTATCACCTTTAACTGTATTCACATTAGAGTTGCTTGACTCACCTCTTTCCCTCTTAGGTTTATTGCACTGTCTAATATAATGACTATACTCACCACAATTGTAACATTTTCTACCTTTGGACCTAGATTTGGACCTGCTCCTATTATCAGAGTTATAATTCTTCCCATCCTTATTATTAATATTGTCATTTGACCTGTTTTTACCATTTCTGGAACTGGATCTACCCCTTACATTTAATATCTCATTGTTATTACCTCTATTTTTAGTCCTACCTCTTTTCAGATCCTGTTCCTTACTCTTAAGTCCACTCATGACTGTTTCTAAGGTGACAGAATCCCTACCATACTTAATGGCTGACTTAACATCGTTATAGGAATCAGGTATGACATTCAATAGAGCTATAGGGGCGTATTCATCAATATGCTCATCACCAGTGAGCTTAATATCCTGTATCAGTTTGTTAAAGACATCCAAGTTCTCATCTATATCCTTGTTCAGGTCTAATCTGAACCTAAAGAAGGTTTCTAACAGGTACATTTTGCTAGGTAGAGAGGTTTCAGTAAAGAGAGACTCTAATTTGTCCCAAATCTCTTTAGCAGTTTTAACCTTACCTATCTTTCTAAGAACAGAGTCAGAAAGGTTTAATATGATAATAGAACGGCCAAGTTCATCTATCTCTGTGCATTTTTCAGGGGTATCACTGTCTAAAAAATCAGCAGTAATAGCCCTTAACACCTTTTGTTGGATCATTAAGCATTCGATCTTTTGTTTCCAAACAGTGAAATCAGTTTTGCCATTAAACGGTGTTAAACCATGAGAAGACATGCCTGAGGCCATTTTACAAAAAATTGGCAAGCAGGGCACAAAAATATTCACAGAGATGGCAAATAAGACAGGATGTAGAATATGCACAGATCCACACTCAGTCAGGGGCAAGTATACACAAGAATTGTACAAGATTTTAAGACCAGGTACCGCACAATGAACGCAGGCAAACCAGAGCAAAGTAAATGGCAGATCAGATACACTAAGTGTCAAGAAATTGCAGCGGAACAACGATTAAGCTCAGGATCTACCCTAGATGCAAGTAAAACAAGTAGTAAAACACACAAAGTAAAATAATAGGATCCAAACTCACTGCGGTTGTCCGGACCAGTGAGAAGGATGTTCAGTGACCTCGGTTATCCGGTCCGATCAACTGAACCCTAGAAACACTAAGTGATTCTTCGAATCAGAAAGAAAAACCCTAACATGCAAGTCTAGACCGACTCAATACGAAGGGAGGTAGGGAAGAAAGGAATTATACCTGAGCGGGGGCCCTGTGTGAGGGCACACCCGACCTACCTCACGTGCCCTGGGGCACAGACGACACGAGAACAACCAGAGCAGGCGTGCGGGTCCGCAAAACCTGGCTCTGATACCACTGTTGGGTATCAGGCCTTGCTGACCCGTTCCGGCCTGTTACTCTGGGTCTCCGACCTAGTCCTGACTAGACTAGGGTTCCACGACCGGATCTACGCCGGCCTTCAAGCTTGGACCTCCTCGGACGCGTCTTCGGTCTTGGATCTCCAAATCAGCGCACCCACGCCTCGCCGAATACGAAGGGACGATGTATAAGGCTCAGAACTCACCTCCTGTGAGTCCCTGCCATCCTCCGGCCACAAGTAGGAAGAAGGAAGGTTAGGCACAGGGTTCGGGGCTCTCAATCGCACCAAGGCTCACCGGAAAACTCACTGGAAGACGACGAAGGTCTAGAGAGAAGGGAGAGCGAACGTGTAGAGAGAGAGAGAGCGGCGGAGAGTTTAGGGTTAGGGTTTCGAATGAATGAAGAAAACCGGGTCAATGACCTTATATAGTAGGTTCCACAAATAACCGCTCCAACCGCCTGACCCGAACCGAACCAAGCCTTAAACCCATCTATAAACCCAACCTAAAGGAGATGGGCTGGAACAAACCGAGCCAGGGTAATTAAAAGGCCCAAAAACCTAAGGCCACACCCAATTACAGAAGCACTCGGATTCCTCAACCATGTTTCTCAATAGATACCACAATAGTAAAGGTTTGATATACAAAAATTATATTGTTCGAGATGGATCATCTAATCTTCTCTCTTTATTTAAAACGAAAGAAAAATATTCCTCAACCACTATAAGTTTTTGGTAGACAAAATTAAAGGATTAATCTTTCTTTGTCCAAGCTTTTCCCACAACTATGGGCTATTTTTTATTGGGTGTGGGATTAAATTTTATTTTTCTATCTTTAAATTGTGCGTACAATATTAATCCTGATAATTGGTATTATATAAACATAAAATTAATGATGACATAAATACAATAGTTAATATTTATGAAAAAAATTAACACTGAAAAAATCACAAGTATCAAGTCTATTTATGATTCAATCAGGTTCAACAATAAGATATTAACTTCTAAAAAAATCTGATATTAAAATAATTATGTATCATAATTGAATGGAATCAACTCTGTAAAATCACCTAAACTATATATGATAAACTCAAAATTCGATATATCAAATAAAAATAAATAAATTTAATAATAGAGTGAGAGATGAAAGTAATGTAAAGTAGAATATTGTCACGGCAAATAATAGATAAAATCATATATATATTTAGTTATGCTTGTTAATAAATTTATAATCAGAAGAAAAACTTTTTTTAAGGAATAATATGAAAGAAAAACTTAATTATTTATAATACTCCCATCTCTTACAAATTTACAATAGATTGGGTTGTTGGAAATATTCATTTTGGGATCGATTCTATCTCTTTTTTTTTTCCTTACTATTATTACTCCCTCTGTCCCATATGAATTGTCCACTTTGCTTTTGCCACAATAACCAATGCGAGTAGAGATAGAGGAAATTAATATTTTATTAGTGAGTGAGTATTATTTTTCCATTTTAAGTAAGTGGACAATTAAATGGGACAGACAAAAAAGGAAAGGTGGACAATTGAAGTGGGACGGAGGGAGTATTATTTTTTGTTAAAAAGAAATATTGAAAACACTCCCAAAATATAATGATGTCTTAAATAACCAATAACACATTTTTTTTCTTGAATATCTTAATATTTTTAGTATTAATCCCTCATTTTCTCTCCTATCCAAATAACATCTTTTATATATAAAATAAGTTTTTGTGGATAATATCTAACAATAAAAAAATTCAAGAAAGACATCATTACGTACCCTACTTTTTTTTTCTTACCACAAATAAAAGGAACTTTACTTTATTGCTTGCAAAAGTAAGATGTAGGGCTAGTGCCGAGTTGTAAACAAACCAAAACCATAAAACTGCTTTTTCTGGAATTTATTATTTTAATATTTGAAAATTTATTTTAACTATCAATTTTATATGCGAAAGATGATGGGATAAATTAAAACCTGCATTATTAATATTCTTAATATAAGACCACCACACGACATCAACGCTCAGACTGACATCAAGCGGTATCTGAGTGAGAGGTGCAAGTGTGCGACCATACAAGAAGCTCGCATACTTATATTCATCACTACAGTGAATTATTTTTAACATGCAAGAAATAAGAAGGTATTTGAATGTTGTACTTTGTTTTTCCTATGTTTGAAATTCGGGACATTATTGAAAATTTTTCGTGTGAAATATTTAATTTTGTAATAGTTAAATATTATCAAATTAATCTATGCGACGAGTAGATGACCATGATATATTTATTTTTCTCAAATCCGAATTTCAGTAAGTGAAAAATAAGTTTACTAAGTGATACGGTTGGTGGAAATTATTACATCAAAACTTATGTAATAACAAGATTGTGTTGTGTAATTGGCACACGGTGGTGCTCTCACGCGCCACCGCTCGCCCCGCCTCTACCTTCGGGCTTAGCAAGGCCGCTTGCCGAGTGCTTGTGTTCGTGACCCGACCCAAGTCTTGGTTCTTGGCAATTGGTCTTTGGACCTTGGACTTAGCTTGGCTCATTCATGCCTTATATTTTTTTATTAACGAAATGAGCGTGTGGGCTTGTTAGAATGGACTGTCGATTGGGCTGATCTAGTCGCGTGGTGCACAGGTAGCAAGTGATTTAGCTGACGAATCAGCGCACGTGTTGTTGATGCATCGGGCACACACCACTCTCATGCACCCACCGCCATGTCTTCCGCCCATAACAGCTGAGCCTTGATGATGCAATCGTAACTAACACACTCTGATGTTTGGAACATGTCTATAAATAGACATACATAGGTGCATGTCTCTAATTTTTATTCCGTCGCAATTCCGTTGTTAGTCCGTCGCAAAATCGCGACCCTTTTTTTGTCGCAAATCGGTCGCAAATTTGCAATTTTTTAGTTGTGAACTCCTTTCAGTTTGCCGGAGTATTTACGATTGTAATGCTACCTTGTAGAAGACGAAACCGTTTTACCTTTGGGGACGGTCGCCACACAATGAGCATTATGGTGAATTCGTCTTGCAAGAAGAGGGACTTTTCGATTCGGCTAATTTATTGTTATATTTATTTGTTTTCACAAGTTTTTATTTCGCTGAGTAGTTTCTTTATTCATTGTAAAAAGTTTGTATTTTATTGTATTATTGTTCTCAGACTTGTACCACTTTCAACAACCACTTGACGATGTTATTGCACAATTTGATTGGAATAGTGTCTAATTCGCTTTCATGCTTGTTGATTTTTATTGATAATTGCAGTATGATTTAGTTAGGATTCCCACATTACTTGGCTTTGAGGGATGATGAAGAAAGTATTGTGCTAACCTAATTAGAATAATATTTTTCCTTTGTACTTTAAACTACTGTCGTGTTTTAGTTTGTTATGATTTGAATGATTGTTGTCAATTTATTTTATACATTTATTTTTTAGCTTAGTTTAACACCACAAGATTTCATATATTTTAGTTTTTTATAATTATCTTATTACACTTAATAGATAGCTGGTGAACGAGTTTATATTGCAAAAAATTAAAATAAATGAACACTAGGTAGAATCAACGTGAAACTACTCTTAGATTGATAATTTAATAATTAGCTCCTAATTCTGCTGATATTTAATCGATATATAAATTGTTATAACGCAAAAACCTCCAATAAATCCGGATTTACAAATTAATTAGCTCCGGATAGGATATAGCCAATGGCAGATCTACATGTAAAGAAGGGGTTTTGAAGGAGATCAAATCCTCTATTCCACAATAGTGTTCTACTTAGTGTTCCATTTTCTCGATTTTTAATTTTAATTAATATTTTTACAAAAATAAAAATTAAATATAATTAAAATATAGTCTAATTGATTTTTAAGAACAAAAATCAAAATTTTATAAGAACATAAATTATAGTTAAAAATTAAAAAAATAATTACTAAAAAATATTATATACCCTAATTGGGTGGGATGAACCCGATGGTTGAACTTATAAAATTAATTCAAATTATAATAAATTAAGATTATTAAAAAAATTAAATAAAAATAATAATTTTAATAGTGGGACAAGGAATTGGAACACAAAAAGTGGAATAGAGGATCTTATGCCGTTTTGAAGCCCTCCAACTTGTAATTTTTTCGGTTTTATATTAATATATTGACTTAATATTTTTGTTATAAAAAATATAATAAAACTCCACCTACAATAAATTTCTAAATTCGTCATTGAACGAAAGGATTAACTTGAAGGTCACCCCCTAATAAGAAGTCCCCTTGAAAGATGGTCTCCAATTTTTATTTTTTATTTTTGGAAACCCTTGATGTGCATGACAATTAAGGGATGCCAACAGTCACAACGACATGCATCACCCAAGTTCATTGAACCTTCAACACTTACCCATAAACATATAATGGTGGATCTAATTTCTAAACCAGGGTTAGGGGGGCCCTGTATCCTCTACCCGAGAATTTTTTTTTTTTTTTTTTTCGTTTTCATTTTTATAAGATAGTGATCCGAGTTGTTTATAAAATAGCTAATCGCGAATAAAAAAAAATGGATTGAAGATTATGAAGAACAGAACATAGGGACTCACAATGAGGAGCCAATTTTATTTATTTATTTTTTCATTATGCCTAACTTTATTTACAATCCCATATAGTAAAATCTCTATAAATAATTATTACTCTAAAAATTTATAAACTTTATCTAAAATACTCCTTCCGTTCCGATTATATGGTCTAGTTTGATTTTAATTTGCATGTTTATTAAAAAAATATTTATTAATGTTTGAATAAATTTCCAACATTATCCTTATTTAAAGTATTAATTAACTCTCATTTTCATAATATTACATTTAATATTCTCAGTTTTCCAAAGTTATTCGGGGTGTAATTGTAAATTACCAGAAAAAATATTACCAAATATAGAAATTATACCATATAATTGAAACACCCTAAAATATTAACTCAACCAAATAATTGGAACGGGGGAATAATAAAATCTTTCAGTACCGACTTGGGCCTATGTAAAAATCATCAAATTCGATAATATAATAAATTTTTTGGAAAACTCATTTATAAATATTAGGTTCCATTAAAATTTTAAATAATAATTCATAAATATTACAAATATAAATATAATGATAATTTATTAAAATATAAATCCAGGTTACTTATTTTTTCTTGAAATTTAAATTAATTGAATTTCATCCCTAACTTTTTTAATTGCAGCTAGAAAATAGTTTTCTAGCTGCAACAAAAAATTTATCTAAGGCATGAATATAATAGTTAATTTCATACAATACAGTGAATTGATAATATACATGAATATGTTTATTTAGTTACAAATAATTAATTGATGCATGAATTTAATCAAACACATACGATATTATTTATCTTCGATACATATATACTAAATTTATTAGATTTAAAAATCTCTCTTTAAATTAATAAAATATGAAATTGTCAACATATTAATATATCTCTAATTAATAAAATTCTGCGGTCTCAAGATTGTTACTTTATAAAGACTTTACTATTTATCAAATTTCTAGATCCATCACTACAAATATATATAATTAAAGGCTAATCTTAGAGATCAAGGATGGTCAGGCAAAGCTACATTCGTTAATTATACTTTTATTGCAATTCTCTTAGTACCGTTTTATTCTTGGAATCTTTAATGCTCAACTACTTGTCACACTGTTTCACTCAAAGTGCTCCATTATGAAATTCCCCACCAAATAAATTATGTTTAAATTTTTAGAGGGTGTTAAAGAATTATTTTATGTTAATTATAAATAAATCAATTTCCTTCATCCGTTTAAAATTAATGGTTTAAATTAAAACTGGGTTACAATCTTGTTGAGGTTCCATTTACGGTTAAATGGAGCTCTTGGAATTTCGTTATGTAATAACAAATAATGAACAAATCAAGCGATTGTGAATACGAAATACGATAGAAAATGAGACAAAGAATGGTAAAAAGATGACGTTCTTCTTTAATATTGAAAACCCGACAAAGAATTCAACAGAGTAATGACGTAGTTTTTAGTATGATAAAAAAGATACAAAAGACGACCTCTACACCCCTATTTATGGACAATGTGAGGGGAGAGGGTGCTTAACCTAACCCTAGCGTTGAGCGATTAGTGCTCGCCGAGAAATTAGGGACGGTTCCGGATTTTTAGGGGTCGGTTAGGGCTTCTAACGGTTGCGCGCCGCCAAACTTCTAGGGTTTCTTCGTCATGCTCCTCGGTACCGAGGAGCTCGGAGGGTCGGTGTTGAGGAGCTTAGGGGGCCGGTGACGACCTCTAGACTTGGTCGTTTCTGGGTCTTCTGTCACTCCAAGTGAGTCGCACTCGTGGGCTTGCGGTAACTTGGGCCGATGAATCTAATGGGCCTGGGCCTGGGCCTCGGGGGCCAGACAAATCATACTTTTTTTATTATTTATGTGATTAATTAATATATATTATACTTAGAAGAAATCATTAAACACATGCAACGAAGTTTTAGTTAGTTAAATATCCTAAAATGAATTAACTTGGTCGACGACCATTTAAAATTCAGCTATCTCAAATCTAATTAGAAACATTTTCATACATAATGCATTCTAATTTTCAAATTTTCAGTTATGGATTATATATAAGAGATTATCTTATTTATTTCAAAGTTTTCATTTTTAATTTATTCTTCAGATTCATCATGCTTCTATTTCACTGCTAGTCTGCTAATTGCCTAATTACATGTATTAATAAATTAAAATAATAATAAGAGCCATTATTAGTTCTTCTTCTATTGGACAAATGTGGCAGCATTATTTAAATAGAAGTTCTGATAATGTGTTGTCCCACTTATTACTATAATCACTATTCATGTCAAATAATTCAGACTCCCAATACTCGAAACCAAAAATAGGAAAACGTCATCCACAACAATTTCTATTCAGAGTTTTAACTTTTAAATAGGAAAAGAATTATTGGTCACATAAGCATATTTCATATTAAGAATATCAATAAAAAAATAACTATAAATATAGTCACCATTTTTGTTTTGAGCATAGTCATCATTTTTTTAAAAAATATATAACTATTGTTTATTTTAATTATTATATATTTATATCTAATTTAGAGTATTAATTATAAGTTGTTGGGGTATAATTAGAATAAACCTATTAAATAGGCATAAAATAAGGCTCACTCGCACTTCTACCGGCTAAACAGCAGGTTGGCCTAAGATCGGCAAGGTTATAGGTAGCTCGCAGTTCGCGGGAATTGGCTCGATCAAGATCCGCAAACTAGGCAGTTCGACAAAAGGAGCGACCTCCCCTCGGAAAGGCAGCCCGTAGAAAACCACTTCTATCGAACCACCAAACGGTCAAGGGGGCAAAAAGGATAAGCTCGCGAAAATCCAGAGGTCGCTGAAAATAGAGACGTTGCAACAGCTCCGACAAAGCCGAAGGTCGTTACCCAACAGCTTCGACGAGAATCCAAGAAACCCTAACGCCCGACGAACTCTTATAAACAACTCTTTGTAAGCCGAATTTCGGCATCTAGCCTTCTTTAATCGATACATGTGCATTTTAACCTAATTTTAATTACGCATTCACTTATCGAGCTTGACGTGGTGACGATTGAAGTTTGATTGTGCCAGTTATAATGTTGGAATAAGTCTTTCATTATAATACATCTCTTTTTTTTGTTGTCTGCTTCTCTTTTATCATTTCGTTTATACTTTATCCTGTTTAATGCTATTGTTTGCTATACTCGAATCTCAATTTCCCGGGGCTCCGTATCCGTACAAAACAAACCACTATAATTCGGCACCCACCGTGGGGCCCTAGGAACAACAATCTCGCTAACGCTTCTTGCAGGGAATGGCTGACGACGGTAACACGACCAACAAGACCGCGAACGACATTGGGAGGACCGACCCACCACCGGGCACGGGTCAAGGAGCCCATCTAGGAGCCGGATGCGGAAACCCACAACCGGAAGGAGGAAGAGGAGCTCCACCAGCGCCGAATACCACTGAGACGATGGACGATCTCTTCAGGGCGTTCAACGCCACACCACTCAATGAACTGGCGTTCCTACCCCAACCACCATCCAGTATGGTAGATACGTACGTTGCTCAACTAGTTAGCCAGGTGCATGCCGCTAAAGCCGCAATGAACAGGATGGGAGCGCAAATGAAAAAATGACAAGGAGGAACAAATTCCTCTATAGGGAGAATTACCGATTGCAACATCAAGCCAACACTCGACCTATTATCGAACTTACCTATTCATTAAGCCATATATTATATTTTGAATTGACAGTCTGATTTTTTTTTCTTCTTAAATTTAAGAATTTAATTCAATAACTTTAAATATCAAATTGAATGAATATAAAAAATAACGTATGGCTCGTCATATCTTTTAACCTCAGATAAATAAAGTGGCTTTTTTATTTATAAGAACACATATTAGATTAAAAATCCTACAGTAGGAAATAGTAGTCAGAATAAATTTTAAAATTGATCAATGTATTAAACCAAATTTTATACTCTCTCCATCCTTTGGTATTAATCTTATTTTCCATTTTCGTATGTCCCGTAGAATTAGTTCAATTTTTTAAAATGAAAAAAATATTTTCACATTAATAAAATATTAATTTCACTGCACCGATAAATATTGATAATTTTGACAAAAGTAAATAGGACTATTGCCAAGAAGAGTAATTTCCATTTTCACGGGATAAGAAAATGCGGCTGACAAAAATTTTCGAGCAGTGTAGTGATTTTTTATTTTTATAAAAAAAAAGTTTGGCAGGTATCATCTCCTCGTACGACCACCTATACATCTGCAAAGTTTAATTTGAATAACAAAATGACACAAAACTGCCCCTCCCACGGAATATTCCCCCAAATATCCCCCCTTCTTTCTCTCTCTATAAATAAACCTTCAAAAACTCTCACCTGACAAGCACCAACAAACCACCCCCCAAAATCAATGTCCGACACCCTCAACAACGACTACCAGCTCTGCGAAGAGCTCGGCCGCGGCAGATTCGGCGTCGTCCACCGCTGCTACTCCCCAATCTCCGCCCAATCCTTTGCCTGCAAGTCCATAGACAAGCGCTCCCTCTCTTCCGACCCCACCGACCGCCGCTGCCTCGACGTCGAGCCTAAGATCCTCCGCCTCCTCGCCGCCTGCCCCAACGTCCTTCGCCTCCACGACGTCTACGACAACGACGACTACCTCCACCTCGTCACCGACCTCTGCGACGGCGGCGACCTCTACGACCGCCTCGCCTCCGGGAACCGCTTCTCCGAGCCGGACGCCGCGGCGGTCTTCAAGCAACTGATGCTGGCCGTCGCATTCTGCCACCGCCTCGGCGTCGCGCACCGCGACATCAAGCCTGATAACATCCTCTTCGACTCGCGCGGGCGGCTGAAGCTGGCGGACTTCGGGTCGGCGGAGGTGTTCGGCGCGTCGTCGGAGATGAGCGGGGTGGTCGGGACGCCGTACTACGTGGCGCCGGAAGTTCTGATGGGGAGGAATTACGACGAGAAGGTGGACGTCTGGAGCGCCGGCGTGATTCTGTACACAATGCTCGCGGGCGTGCCCCCGTTCTACGGCGACGGCCCGGCGGAGACTTTCGAGGCCGTGTTGCGGCGGAGCTTGAGGTTTCCGACGAGACTGTTCCGGTCTGTGTCGACGGAGGCGAAAGATCTGCTGAGGAAGATGATCTGCAGAGACGTGGTGCGGCGACTGTCGGCGGAGCAAGTTTTGAGTGAGTATTTTCTTATACATCTCTACTTTCCTTTCCATTTTTTTTACAATAAAAAAATTATATTCGTAATATATATTTTTATAATAATTAATTTAATTTGGAATTAAATTTTCAGGACATCCATGGATAATAAATGGAGGAGAGAAGGCGGAGGATTGAATCCAAGTGATGAGATGCAATAAGTTTTTGCTTATGTGTTTTGTTCTTCGTGTTTTCATCACTGTATGTTTTTTGCGGTGTTTGAGAATGGATCATGTAAATGTACATGTACATACAACTGCAAGGTTTTGTAGATTATTATGAATGCAAATACAAAAACGTATTTACTAAATTCCAATATTCATTTTACCAAACATAATAAATACAGGACAAGCCTAAACAAATGGCCATCAATTAATTTTACAACACCCAAACATTAGTCCAATGGAGACCGGTGAAAGGGCCCCTCTTATTTTTTTTTTCTCGCAGTTGGGATTATATTTAATTGAAAAAAAAATGTTAAAAAACTTTTGTTTTAGAAAATATTATTAAATGTAAAGGACTCGTGATACTGTCTGCAGATGCCACCTTTATTCTATTAAATTCAATATTGCATGATCAATGGATGTGCAAATCAACAACTTTCAAATCATAATAATTTAATCTTGCAAAAGCCAAAAGATTTGTCTCGACACTTGTGGAATAACCAAACACTAATAAATGGAGATTAAGAATATATATTTATTTAAAAATGGCAAAATTTTAGTTAATATTCAATCAAATTTCGTATTTCAATTAATGGTTTAAATTAAAACTGCTTCATGATCTAAAGGCTCGAGTTCATTCTTAATTATTTTAAATAAGGGTATAATCGAATTGAGTTGAACTGAGTAGTGTCAGGTTCATGTTTGACTTGTTTAGTTTCGAGTCGAACTTAACGTTTTTTCATCGAACATTTTGATGTTTACAAACTTTATTGTGTTATAGTCAAGTCTATACAAACTTTCTAAATTTAGAATATATTTAAAATATTCATTATTTTTTTTTGAAAGAAAAAGTTCTCTATTCAGAAATTCATATCATATCCATGTTCAAATTCCAATCTCTCATTACTAGAAAGATTTATGATTATTGTTACTCTTAAATCTTGAAAATATTTATTTTATAAAATCAATCATTTTATAATTCTTATTAATTTTAGCTAACGAGTTTATTTACGAGTCACATACTATGACGCTCAAGCATTTAATAAATGAACTCGAAATTCAAGTAACTTATGAACTGTTTGATTCAGTTATGTACAACTTAATTGTATATAAGTTTAATATTTGATGCAATGTTAAAACTCAATGTGTAGAACATACAAATGAATCATAATCCATACTCTTGATCTATACCTAATCAAAAGTCTAGATTAAAAATTTCGCAAAATCTTATGTCTTTTTAATATGGTAAAAACTAGCGTTAGGCAGACCTAAACGGTTTAGGCAGGTTTTATCCTACTCAAATGGGTTGACCCATCCCAAATAGGGTTTATTAATCCCCAATTAGGATATATTATATGGGTTTTGGTTTGGGTTAATGGATAAAACCCGCCTAAATTGTTTAGGCTTGCCAAACCCAAGACCTTCCCTTTTAATATTTATATAATGTTCTTTTCTTATTTATATTATGTTTAAAGAAACTATACTGTTTTTTAATAATTAATATTTTTTTATCTTTATATAATTAATTACAATTATAATTATTTTTATTTAATATAAACTTTATTTTAACATTAAATATCATATCGTACGTATACAGGGAGAGAGGTGGGAATATAGAGAGGGAGTGAGAGAGGTGGGAATAATCATCCAGAATTTGAAATTTGATGCAGGCATATAACATATTATTTGGTATATCCATTCCCAAAATATTATTGATGCGCTTGTATCTCTCGAATCTTGTAAAGGTGAACACTTAATTAAATTAGCAATTATATTCTCCATCATTCATGGGTTTTTGGTACTTTATCATGCGGTTTTTTTTTTTTTTTTTTTTTTAAGGAGATACATAATTTAAATAGGGGATCAAATCATCTGTTCCACTTAGTATTTCATGGTCGCAATTAATAATTTAACAATTATTTTTATTAAAAAAATGAAACATAATACAATATATTCTAATTAATTAATAAGAATAAGGACATAAATTATATTTATGAATTAATAAACTTAACAATCAAATTTTAGTTAAAAATTAAAAATTGATTGCTAAAAAATATTATATATCCTAAATAGGTAAGATGAACATTACGATTGAACATATAAATTAATTTAAATTATAATAAATTAAAATTATAAAATATGAAATAAAATTAATAATTTAATAGTGAAATATGAAAAATGAAAAAGAGAATTGCACGTATTTAAATAGGAAGGAAGAGGATGTCCCTTCATACCCTCAAACCACGATCAATTGTTATATATCTCCATTCATACCCTCAATCAACATAATAAGCTTCATCATGAGCTCATTCCTAATGGCCACCATTACACAAACTAATTTATCCAAACTTTTTTAAATTTATAATCTTATATAACATCATGTTCTGTTAGATAATTTAATTATGCCCTGTTTAAATTCGTTAGTTTTTTGCCACCTTAATCCTAAAAGAAATCTTTGCTCATATGCTATTTTCGAAATTCTTAATTTTTTAAGTTAAGTTATTTTGTTAGCTTAATTTAATAAGTCGTGTTAAATTTTTAATAGAACTTAAGATTAAAATTTTATATATTGTGTTTATCAAATATTTTAACTTAAAAATGTATCATCAGTAGGGATGCAAATGAACCAAACTATTCATGAGTTACTCAGATCTCTATTCAATAAAAGTTCGTTCGAGCACGTTTATTAAATGAATCAAATTTAAACATCAAAATACTCGACTAGTGAGCAGGCTCATTAGCTATAATTACTAAGAAATATAAAATAATTACTTTTATAAAAATCATATTTTCATGATTTAAGAGTAACAATAATAATAAATCTTTCTAGGAATGTTAATTTAATCCGGGACCGACGGGTTGGCCCGAATAACCCGAGCTAAATACCGGGTTAGGGTTGAAAATTTCTCAACCGATAAGAAATCAGGCTAAATGATCCAGGCTAAACGGGTTGCAGGTTAAACGGGCTGGACCCGCCGGGACACGGGTTGGCCCGAAAGGCCAATCCATTTTTTTAAAAAAATTCAAAATATGTTAATATAATTAAATTATTAAATATTAGAAAAATAAATATCAACTATTTTATACTATAGACTTATTTTATATTTAGATGGAAGTGTTTAAGTAAATTTTATGTCACACAAATGATATACCTATAATTTTACTACTAAGAAATATTATTTTAAATAAATAATTTAAAAGAATATTTGAGAAATCAATATTAATTATTATTTTAAATAAATTAAATTCTTAAAGTTATTTAGATTCACAAACTTATAAAATTATTTAGTAAAACTGCAATAGCTTGTTAAATAAATACTAATTATAGTTTACTTTATGTCATAGAAATTTATTTAACATAATTGTGAACCTCATCAATTTTTTATGATATATCTTGCTATATAATATATTATGCAGTATTTTTGTAATTAATAAATTAATTTAATTTATTTAATACGATATTATTGGAGTTGTATAATTAAATAATATGATTATTTAATTTATCTAATGTCGTAATGTATAATACAACATTTTATGTTAGTATTCAATTATAAAAATAATTATATATAATATTAATTTTATTAATAAATACTTAAACTGAATATAAAAAAATCGTAATTTTGTTGGCCCGGACGGGCCAGCCTGAAAACCAAAGGGTTAGGGTTAGGATTAAAAATTTCCAACTCGGAAAAAGTTGCGGTCCGTTTAATCCGGACTGATTAACCCGCAGTCCAATAGAGCTAGTCCGAAACCCGACGGGTTGGCTCATTTGATTTGGATTGATGAACACGTAAAGAAAAATAAACACGGCAAATTAAAACAGGAAGAAGGAAAAAAATGGAAAGCATATTTTTGGTATATACCTCACCAACAGTAACAAATAGATGCTGCTGAAATACATTCATATTGTCTAATTTTTTACTTTGACAGTGAAACTAAATCTTGAACTTGACTATTGGTGAATGTTGAATTCAATTTGATTTATTATTCTAAAAAAAAAAGTTTGAACAAATGGAAATTAATCCTACAACTTTTGAGTAATAGGGTCTAATTTATGTTACAATAATAAAGCGAAATATTTAAACTTTTTATTGAACGTTGAAAATTGAAGGAAATATTGGAAGAGATTGTTAAAGTTAGAAGTTCATGTTATGAATGGAAAATTAATTCAAAAAAGTGAGTCATGAAAAAATGATGGGCCCTAAAAAGCCCATATGAAGAGGAGCAAATTTGTGTTTTATTAATCATTACGTGCTTGGGTAGTGTGATGATATTTTTTTTTCTAGACAAACGTTTGAGCATATATTATAAAAAAAAATCATACAATCAAACTATATTAAAACGTTTTGATTTTATCGATTTAAACAATTTCAAATATTATCCGGCTCATAGTACAATAATGAAATTAATATGTCATTTCGATTGTTTTGAATATTAAGAAAAAGAATGATGTAAATAATAAAACTAATATAAATATTTCTCGCTTGTTATCAATTATAAATCGAAAAGAAATGAGGTTCTAACTGAAACGGCTTATTTTATACTTCAAACCGTAGGTCAAATCAAATTTTCTAGTTTAACATTTTTTAAATCAACCGGTTAAATCACTTATCTTAAACCAACCAAATTAATCTAATTTGACCGATTTAACTAATTTCGGCTTAATCGTGTACATCGCTACAATCTTTTTTCTTTATCACCCCAAACCTATTTTTATTGCTAAGCATGAAGATTTGAAGGATATGTAAACATGTATCTAGGGATGAGCAAGAAATCAAAAAGATCGAAAATCAAACCTAACCGGAAAAATTTTGGTTATTTTGATTCAGTTATTTAGATTTTCGATTTGATTCGATTAATTTTTTTAGGACCGAAATAATCGAATTTATATTATATATATATATATATATATATATATATAAAATATAAATATTTATATTTTTTGTTGAAGTTTGATTTATTAGAATAATTGGAACTCTTAAAATCGTTACAGAACAACAAATAATAATCGAAATAGAAGCAATTGGCAACAACAATAAATGAGGATAATCGGCAGTGAAAGAGGAACACAAATAATAACGTGAATAAAATTAAAGTAGAAGGAACCAGATGTGCAGGTGTAGAAGAATAAAATTTCGTTAGCATTTCGACAGAGTTTTATTACAGCTCAGGGGTAGGAAAAAAGATACAAAAATGAACTATCTTCCCCTATTTAAAGATAAAATAAGAGTGGGATAATTGTCTAAACCCTAGCCGTTGGCGAGCTCATGGTCGCCTTGAATATCAGAGCTGCCCGGGAATAGGGTTTGCAACAATCGTGCATCGCCAAGTCCCTAGATTAAAGCTTCTCCTCCTCGACAGCGAGGTTGAGATGTGGTCGATGTCGAGGGAGAGATGTGGTCGACATCGAACATGTGCCTTAGGCGCTTTGGTGTTCATATGTTTCTGTTTGGGCTTGAGGCGTGCGAGGTCCGAACCTATCGGGCCGATGAATCGCTAATTGGGCTTGGTCCCAATTATTTTTATTTTTGATTTTATTAGTTTATTAAAATTTATATTAAAATTCAATTATAATCGAAATAACCAAAAAATAACTGAAAACCAAATAAGAATTTTAGTTCGGTTATTTCGGGTTAGTTATTTTACAGGTCAAAACTGAATCGAATAACTGAATACTCACCCTTACATGCATCCTCTCATGTGTAACATTAATACAATATTATATTTTCAACTTAATATAAAATGTAACTAACGTATGACTAAGAGGTCATGGGTTCGAGCTTCTTTAGGGACATTTGTTTGTGTGAGTTTAAGTTAATATAAAATATCCATTTTGGTGAACACAAACTTTGAAGAATATTGGATTTCAGGAAGAGGTATTAGTTTATTTTTACCATCTGTTATGTATAATAATTGAAGTCTTTTCTGTTAATTTTAAATTATAATTACCGTTGTTTGCAGAGTGGTTATATAATTGATTTGAGCAAAACTATTATTGGTAATAGTAGTGAGAAATCTTTTTCATGCAAAACAAATGAAGTAGGAAATCTCAAAACAATAGATGAGTTTTTCTTTGCTAATGAGGTTAACATTGTTTTTCAATTTCATATATTCATCAAACATATCTACAATGTCTTCATATTTTTATATTGGAGAATTGTCGATTTAGGATCCAAAAGATAATTTAATTATCAATTTATGATTAATATTTCAGGTCCTAAATCGATTTGTGATCTTTCAGGTCCTAAATCGATAATAAAACCATTTTTCGGGTCCTGAATCGATAAAACTCCTTTTATATTTGTTTCATTATTTATTTCAGAATGAAGTTTGCTGGATTGTTGGCAAACTAGTGTATGTTGATTTGGAAGGTGGTTGGTTTTATATAGCTTGCAAGTTGTGCAATAAGAAATTGTTAAAACGAGAACAAAGGTTCTATTGTACAAAATGCAGCAAAACTAACAAAAATGAAAATATGAAGTAATAAATTAAATATCATGTTTCTTTCGCTGGTTTATGATTATTTTTTCTTCTTCTTTTCTTTTCTTTTCTTTTTCTAAATTTTGGTATTGTCATATTTTATGTATAAATTGGTTATTGATGTAATGGAAGAAATTTCTAGAGCTCGGTTAGTTCTGTGGGAAAGAGAATATATGCAGCTTATAGGAAAAGTGTTGCTGATTTGGTTGAGAAAGAAGATTGTATCCATAACCTTTCAAATGATATATAATACAGTGATGGAGAATTAATGATTAATCTTACCACAATATTTAATTGAAATACTCTAATGACCCTATTGCAGCAATTGTTGATCACGTGTATGAGTTAAAAGGTGGTGTAATTGACGATACGAGTTATTTACAAGAAAGAGCAATCTTAGCACCTACATTGGCTGTTGTAGAGATAATTAACCAATATACGGTCTCACTGAATGAACAGGAAGGTCAGTCTTTTTTTTTTTTTAATTTTTTTATATATAGCTCAGATAGTACATGCACGTCTAATTCTAATGGTTCTATATTGTGTGATATACACTGTTGAAGATATATTTGATATATTCTATATTTATGTATATCTCTTAGATATGTTTTCCTAGTTTATCTAGAATATAGTTATCTATGTAATTTATATATTGTTGTAATTTGTATTCTCACCATTCAAGGAAATAAATAATATTAGTTTATCACATGGTATCAGCCTTCAGAGCGACTGCGGCACAGAGTTCACAAACACTCGCTTACAAATTATTTTTGCAAGCTGCGACATTCATCATTTAATCTCGTGCCCCTATACTCCGGCCCAAAATGGCCACACTGAGCGTAAACATCGACACGTCACTGAAATTAGACTGACTATGCTCTTCCACTCGTCCGTTCCTCTTAATTATTGGGTGGATGCATTTAGCACGACAGTTTTTACAATCATCAGACTACCCACAACTCTTCTTGGAGATATTTCTCCCTTCGAACTCATTTATGGACGATCGCCTGCGTATGAAAGTTGTCATCCTTTTGGGTGCCATGTATACCCATGTCTCTGGGATTATAGCAAGCACAAGTTCGAACCAAGAAGTAAGTCGTGCATTTCATAGGTTACAACCCTCATCATAAGGGTTTTCGATGTTTCGATTCGTCTACAAGTTGTACTTACATTTCTCGGCATGCAACATTTGATGACTGTGTTTTTCCTTATTCAAGCGTGCCTTCCCCGAAGCATCTATCCTTGCTCTCTCTGTCTGAATTTGTTGAGGTTTCACCAACATCATCCAACATTTTACCGAAGGCTCCCGTCCATCCGCCCGCTCCACTGTGTCATCTTTGTATTAAAGATGATTCTGATCCACCTCTTCCGGCTATTCCTCCAGCAGAACCGCCACCTCCACAGCAAATTCTGGATGTACCTCCGTCGCCCCCTCCTATTGCTCCACACCGTACTCATGTCATGCGCACCCGCGCTCAATCTGGTATTTTCAAACTATGATATCCTGTTGATATAAATTGTATCTCTTTTTATTCCGCTAACACTGCCATCTCTGAACGTCGTGGTATTAAATCTTATCTTAAAGTGCCTCAGTGGGTGAATGCTATGACTGAAGAGCTTCGAGCTCTAAGCGCAAATAACACCTGAACCTTGGTTCCTCGTCCAATCGATTCTAATGTGGTTGGGTCCAAATGGGTTTATCGTATGAAATACTTATCTGATGGTTCTATTGATCGTTACAAGGCTCGTCTTGTTGCACATTGTTTTAGTCAAGTTCCTGGGTTCGATTTTACTCACAGTTTTAGTCTAGTGGTTAAAGCTTCTGCAGTTCAGATTGTTCTCTCTCTTTTTGTCCTGCGTCGTGGCCTCTTCACCAGCTAGACGTAAAAAATGCATTCCTACATGGCTCTCTATCCAGGCTTGTGTTCATGGAGCAATCACCGGGGTTTCTTGATTCCTTACATCTTGATCACGTCTGCAAACTTAACAAGACAATCTATGGACTTCGTCAAGCATCTCTTGCTTGGTATGAACAGTCTCGTGGATTTTTGTTAACTCTTGGTTTTTGAAGCAGCGCCGCTGATACATCTCTCTTCACATTCTCTGATAAGTCGGTTCTCAATTATTTATTAGTGACGTGTATGTTGATGATATTATCGTCACTGGTAACAATGACATTGCATTGTCCACTCTCATCTCTCGTATCAATAACCGAACCAAAACCAAAAATTGAAATATTAAAAAAAATTAACTGAATTGAATCGGAAACCGAAATAATCGAACCAAAATAACAAAAAAAAATTAGTTCGGTTCGATTTTCGGTTTTTTTAATTTCTTGCTCACCCCTACTTTCATCATTCAAGGAAATAAACAATATTAGTTTATCACATACACACTCCGGAGTTCTTAAATAAACTAAAATATTCATGAGTGCCAAATCATGATTATTATTTGAAAGTTGGAACTCTAGTTATGTTGTTGAGGAATACAGACCATTCCAATGATTTGTGCAACGGTACTAGATTGGTGATTACTACACTTGACAATCGTGTATTGAAAGCAAAATTGATCACAGGTCATAATGCGGGGCATAAGATCTTAATTCCAAGATTGTCACTTACTCCATCAGATCCAAAATTACTGTTCAAGTTTCAACGGAGATAGTTTCCACTAATAGTTTCATATGTCATGACAATCAATAAAAGTCAAGGTCAATAATTGAAATGAGTTGAACTATTTTTGAAGAATACCGTTTTCAGTCATGGTCAGTTATATGTTGCAATTTCACAAGTGAATTGTTGTAAGGGTCTTAAAATCGTCCAAGGAAGCTGAAGAGATATTTACTCTAAATGTAGTGTACAAAAAAGTCTTTCGAAATTTATAAATGTACAATTTATTTTCATTATTGAACATTTTTATGTTCAAAATTATCTTGATCGACTATATTAATGCCAACTTTTTTCTGATATACTTTTGTATTTCGTTTAATAATTAAAATAAAATTAATTCGTGAACGGGTGTATTACTAGTCAGAGTAAGAAAAGAAGATTAATGAGATCCAAACATTAATTCTAAAACCAACAGTTTGGGATGCATGATTCCACTCAAAATTTCAAAAGTCAAATGAGATTATTCAATATTCATCTCATTTTGACCCCACCCAATAATTGAGATCTTTTTATTATTTTTGGACCCCATCACCATTATATTTCAATCACTCCAATTGTATGTTTATGTTTATGTGGTATCAGTCATTCTTCTGTTTCTACTTTTGTGATCGCTGATTTGAAAAACTGTGGGGGATTCAACCACATTTTACGAGATTGTGCTTTACAATTTTGGTTTTTCTAACAAAATTATAACCTTTTTTTTAAAAAAAAAATCTTGAAGGCGGCGTCCCCTCACCACACTTAAGAGAGGCGCAAATTTAAGGCGGGGTATATATAGTGGTGGCCATGGGCTGGTTCCGGTTCGGAACCGCCGGTTCGGCGGTTCCAAAAAGTTGGAACCGGAACCTGCCCTTGAGAAAAAGGTTTCGGTTTCGGTTCCGAACCGACGGTTCGATGAATATTTTATTTTTTATTTTTTCAGCGACACGTGGCGCTCTCTGATTCGTCGATTTTCGAATTTTCAAAAATTTTATCCCGCTGGTCAACTGTTCGGAACCGGAACCGCCGGTTCCGATTTGGGCTATCTCTTGAACCTGAACCAGCCCGTCGAAAAACGATTCCAGTTCCGGTTCGGAATTGTTTTCGACAGTTCCGGTTCAGAACCATGAACCGTCGGGCCAGTTCAGGGCCGGTTCCGGTTCCAAATGGACACCACTAGGTATATATTATATACTTCCTCCGGTGTTATTAATTTTGTATGTTTTTTGGACATAGAGATCAAAATTATTAATAATTTATTGATAAGCATGAATTAATTTTAATTTTGGAAAATAGAATTAATATAACAAGATAAATGAGAAACGAAATGGAATGGAATTCATATAATGAAACGGAGAAAATGTTTTTAAAATAGTTATATATTAATTTAAATTTACATAGTCAAATATTTCAAAAAATTATTTTCCCTTCGTCCCGATTGATTAGTTCCTTTGAGATTTGACACAATTATTAATGCAAGTAAAGATAGAGGAAATGAATATTTTATTAGTAAGTGAAAATTAACTTTTTATTTTAAGTAAATGGACAATTAAATGGAATAGATAAAAAAAGGAAATTGGGATTAATAAAGTGGGACGGAGAGAATAAATAAAATATTTTTATCATTGCACTACAAGAATATAAGTTGGGAATATATTAATATGATGTAGGAGAGAGCATATAGAATCAAATGATTAACTGACTAAATACTTACTGCAATCCTCTCTCTCTCTCTAAATCAAAATTGCTATTAAAGGGAAAAATAAACAAAAAACTGGAGGGAATTATATTACATTTGATTTGAGTAGTAGAATTAGAATATGATGTAATTGATTCAACTGAATTTATCTACCATGCAGCAGATGAATTTTCCGACAAACTCAGCAATTCCTCCAAATAATCGCTCCCCAAATCCTCCAAAACGACGACGTCCGTTTCTTTCTGCTGCTGCTGCTCCTCCTTCTTCTTCCTACACGCCGCCGCCTTCCTCTGCATGGAATGCCTCTTCTTCAGCGCCAGCACCGGCGATCCCCCCTCATCCTGATCCACCCCGTACCCCATCTCCCTCAGCGACTCCCACACCACCTCCACCGGGTAGTTCAGCACCGCCGCCGTCCCCCGCATCGCGAAAGCCGCCTGATCGTACGCCAGCGCCGCCTCCTCCGCCGTGTCGAACGTCCCCAGCCACACCCTCACGCTGTTCCTCGTCGAGTCCCTTATCTCCGCTGCGTACTTCCCCCACGGCCGCCTTCTCACCCCTCTGTACATCACCTCCCCGCATTGATCGTCCCGACTCGAGAAACCTCCTCCGCCACCGCCACCGCCACCACCACCCGAGGTCGCTCCTTCCGCAAGAACTCCATATAGAAGCATTTCTTGAGAATCATTTTCATTGAAAGGCATACAGTAGGGGTCGGAATATGGGAACCCACCGTCGTACGACGACGTGGAGCTGGATTCCGGCGAAAATGTGGACGAAGAGTAGCAATAAAAAGCTGAAGAATCCATTAAGATCGAACTCAAAAATCTATGAAATTCTGAAGCAAGAGAAGAATTCGTGAATTTGTGAGTGGATGAAGATGAAGGTAGTGGAAATTAGATTTATATATATATAGAGGCGGGAAGGCTTCGAATTTAGATGATAATTTAAATGAATTGTTTCTAATAATATAATATATGGTTTTAAATTTGATTATTTAGAGTAATTAGATTTGGAGTTGCACGTGGGTCAAAGACAAGGCGGCGTGAATTTCTTCAGATACTGACGTAATTTGTGATGTCAGCATAATATGGCCCACTTGGGACTCCATGGATAGTGGTTGATTTTAATCACTTGTTTTCCCCTGCAAATTCTTTATGTTATCAATTAAGAAAAATAGATATTCCCTCCTTCTCGTCTTAATTATTCCGGATTGACCGGGCATAATAACTATAGAATGTGAGTTTAGAATAAATTAGGTGAAATTAATATTTTATTGTTAACTGTGAAAAAGCTACCATTTTTAGTAACAGAACAATTGAGGTGGAATAGACGAAAAAAGAAAGTTGAATGAGACGGAAGGAATATTAAATTATATATTAAAATGAAATCAACTATAAATAAAGCGTAAATGTTACAACAATTTAATTAGTTGTTTGGAAAGCACAAAATTAAGTCACTCGAGTTCCCAAATAAATATCTTCATTAAAAAGATTTTAACGGATCCTGAAATAACAGATTCTGAAAAATTTCTATTCAACTTCGCACTATCTGTTTAAATAACCATTGGTTGCTTATTCCATGTTTTTCAGTAGAAAGTGCTCATTTTTAGTAATCCAAATGACTCAATTCGATTTTCGGCTCGATTAAACCTCATTCAAGCTTGTTTTAGTAAAGCTTATTTATTAAATAAATCAAACTTAAACATCATAATATTCGACTTATGAGTTTGTGAGTAAGTTCGTTAGCAAAAATTAATAAGCAATAGAAAAGATACTTTTAAATTCATGAAATTAAAAGTATTCGATAAAAAAAGCTCGAAGCTCGATTCAGTACTAAATAAATCATACTTGATTGCATATTATTGAGTTTTTTATATTTGTTATGCTAATTAAGAAATCAAATTCACAATACTTTTGAAATATAATTTTTTTGTCCACAATGACACATCAAGTGGAAGTTATTAAAATAGATTATTTAGATTTAAATGGAAAATTTGATTGTTGGTCGGATCCAACTAATCTTAAAAAATAAAGAATATGGATATGTGCAACTGTAGATTGACTGACTATCTTGTCAACATAATTAGTGTAGTGATTTGCCTATTTATGTGTTGCAATTTCTCACTGAGGTGTCAATCCAACATCAAATTTATAAGTTGGTCTGATTAAATCAAATGAAAAAAAATAGATTAGAGTTTGAAATATTTGATTCAAGAAATAAAATGTAACGCCCCCAACTGACCTTCCCAACTTTGGGCCGCGCTACAGTCGTGGTTGATGATTTTCAAGTATTTTCATAAATTAAAACAGCGGAAGATTTATCATAATTCAAAAGAGTAATAAGAAATAACGTTTAAACACATTTAAAGGGTAATAATGTAAGGAGTTTAACATTTGTTCACAAAAGCATTTAAAATACGGGAAGGATAAAGTTCAGAGAGCGGTGCAGCAGTGTGTGCAGCGTAGTGGAGATATGCATATGAAGATGCATATCTCAGGATCTTTCAAAATCTGTAAAATCCTTGTTGCGTCTGTTTACACCCCGCACTTCCATCCTCGCTGCTTAACCTGCGTATTTTAGAAATAATACGAGGGGCTGAGTACAATTGTACCCCGTGGAAACATGCCCGAAAAATACATTTTAAGTAAGAATGCTATGCAACTCACACAGATAAACACGGGGTTTTGTTGAAAGAAACCGTGTTATCTAAAACATTTTATTTCGCACGTGCTATTCGACATGTTATTATATTTGTTTACCGTTGTGTAACTGGAAGCTGGCCTACTTCCAAGTTACGATGAACAGCTGGGAATGGATAAACCACTCAACCCACTGTCATCAATTAGTGCACTAGTCTCAGTATAATACCTTGAGACCCGATCGATTTCAGATAATAAGGCTTCAACCCTTTTTTTTATATATAGGGCTTCTACCCATTTCTTTTAAGTAGGGCTTCTACCCTTTTCTTTTCATTAGGGCTTCAACCCTTTTCTTTTAATGAGATCAGCGCAGTAATTTCCTGGTACATTCTCATTAAATCATCTCTCTGAAAGCGTCAACTGACAGAGGTACAAATATAATAGCACAAAAACATTTAGCATAGCAATCAGTTAAAACAAGATCATTTTCACACATTTTGTAAACTGAGCATGAAGCTCGGAAAATCATTTACTTTTTACTGAAAATAGTTCCCACCTGTGTTATGCTTACGGTATAAAAGACGGTCTTGTTATTCGTGCAGATTGAGCTGTGTTCCCTTTAACTTTAAATCCCCTTCAAAATAATCACAATATATACAACTAATTAGGATGGATAGTCTAAGTATTCCTATCAGCCTTAACTGATAATACTAGACGAAATTAGGACCTAGGACCGACATTTAACCGACAACTTCCTATCATTCAACTTGAACCCACTTCGCATAATCCAACCTTCGACTAAATAATTTCACAATTTAAATTCCAATCGCCAAATCATGTCTTGGCTTTACTTTAATCGAATTAATCAAATCCCGACTCTCGATTTCAATAACCTACACCTTAAATATGTTTAACATGCTTGGATAAACATATATTAAACTTAAAAATTGAGAGTAACTTAAATCGGATCAAGACAAACACGAAAATATGAGTTATGGTTCGTGAAAATCACATTCAAACAAGATTTAAAATCTGAAAATCGTATTCTCACCAACTCCGGCGGGCTCACTTCTCTCTACGATAACTTTCTCGTTCCTCGTCCTCTCGAAGCCCACGAGTACTCAAATCGAAGCTTGGAGAACGAGCTTTCAGATGGCGCTGGTGGCTCGTCAAATGGTGGCCGGAGTTGACCGTAATCGCGCCGGGAACCGGGCAGCGTGGAGAGAGAAATGGGTGGGGGTGCTGGAAATGGTTTTGTGAGTGGAGTGACTTCTCTCTTCCGTATCTCCTTCGACACTCAGCCTCACGACTCGTATTTTAGCTTCACGGAAACCTTGAAGTAAGGGTTACGCAATGGTTTTGATCTTGTGGCCGGCGGAGGTCTGTGGCAGCCGGAATACAGCCGGAAACAGGGACGGCGAGAAGGGGGCTGGGCTGGGAAGAATTCACCACAGTCCGGTGACCCTCCTTCTCTCCTCGATATCTCGCTCGATACTCCGCCTCACGAGCTCCACCTTAGCTCAAAACGAAGCTGGGAGCAAGAGCTACACGTTGGTGGTGCCGGTTCGTCGATATCTTGCTGGAGACGGCCGGAATGTCGCCGGAAAGGTGACGGCTGTGGTGGATTTTTTTTTTGAAATTTGCACTCTTGCCTTCTCTTTCTCTCTCACTCTACTTCTCCTTCTCCTTTTATTTCTCTCTATTTATTTTGTGTGTATATTTGCTCCAATCTCATGCCCTTATATAGGCATAAAAAGACATTTAATTATTATTAATAATAATTTCCCCACTAATTCCTCCACATTACTATTAT
>JAPKLW010000480.1:297156-330793 GCA_026898455.1 Plectranthus barbatus
ACATTACTATTATTAATAATAATTTCCCCACTAATTCCTCCACATTATTATTTTTATTTATTTTTTTATTATTAGTGCATTATACACTATATAGTGGTTCCTCCATAATTAAATAAAATATATTAGTTTTAATAGTGCTAATATAAATATTAGTAGTGCATTATACATACATACTATATATATAAATATATAGAGATTTTTATTTTATTTTAAATAATAACCCTTAATTTAGAAAATAGAGTATCATAAGTGCACTAGAAATTCGTATTATTTAGACAAGATCGAAATTTAAATACGGGGTATTACATAAAATTTAAATAATTCAGGCAAAATAATTTGATGTTCAATGTGCTAAGTACGATGTTTGATGGATATATTGACCCGATTATTATTTTTTTAGTATTTTTATCACATTTATTTTCAAAATATACTTATAATATTATAGACCATATTTCATAACCAAGGTTTAAGTTACATAATTGTATTTAAGGTAAATTTTTAAGAATCATTAATTATGAATTTGGAACACATTCGGAAATTTATGAAATTAAAAGATATTTTTTTTCTTAAATTAATGAATACATAAGAGATTATGGCGCGTGTTTAATTTTTTACAGGATAGAATAAGTATCCCTTATATCTTTTTATAATGATTTTAAATATAAATAATAATTCATTAATTGGCCAGTCTAGTAAACTTACCCGAAAATCAAACAATTATGGTCAGGAATAAACTTTCTTTGCCCGAAAAAATTTCAAATTTGAATGAACTTCGATAAAACTGCTCAGAGATATCATAATTAGGCAAATATGGAGCGAAATTAGTTTTTCAATATTTAGCCCTCTTAGTTGGTGATTTTTGCACCTTTTCATGATTTATAAATGCAATTGTTTTGTTGGTAGAATATATTACTTAGCCGATTTCAATAAAATAATTCAACACTTGAGGTGTTGAGTTTTAAATCCAGTACGGAATTAAAAAAACAGTAAAATACACTAGATTTTATGGAGGTTTGGACAAAACCGTCCTACCCCTCTCTTCAGACGTGCAGCCTAGAAACACTAAGTTGTCAATTATAAAGATGTCAACGATCTGTTGTTAGCTGGTGAATGTCACGTCCACCAGACCACTAGCTCACCCGCCAAATCCTTTGCAATCATAAACTTATTTAGCCTTGAAGTGTGAGCACACCACATTGACCTTTCAAACTGGACGTGAGAGTTTGAGTTCCTCTTAAGAACGTTAGTTTTTTGTACACACCCGTGATAGTTGCAACCGGAGAAGTGACAACTCCTAGATGTTTTCTTACTCAATGAGTAAGAAAATGAAGAATAAGCTCTTGCTTAAAGCACAGAGTCTCATGTTCAAGAAGGAACACGGGAAGCGGATAGAATTTGCCTGAAAGCTTTAGGATATGTAAGTGATAGCATTCGAGAAATCGTGTTTAGACGGTTGCTCTCAAAATCGGTAACCTTCTCAAGGTAAAATGCGACCTCTATTTATAGGCGCTCTTTAGAAGGTTCGAATCTATTTGTCGTTGTAACCGTTGTGAGACAAAAAGATGTCTTGTCGAAGTCTCGCTTTTTCTGACTTGCAGTGTCTTTTTTGTCAGAATAAGTAGACTTTTACTGCATTAGTTAGAATGACTCTTTTTAGCGAGTCTGAGGAATATTTGCTAGTTGATTTATGGAACGAACAAGCTTTTGAATGCATCAGACTTTAAGTTCTCCAAGTTTAAAGTCTGGTCTTGAATAAGTCCTAGCTTGTTTAGGCTAGAGTGTGTCCTCTAGCTGGTTAGGAGACTCCTTGTTGGTGACATCTTTGCTAATAAAGTTGACGATGACATATCACCAGCTCTAGCTGACGCTTTGTTGGTGATGAATGTGCCAGCAAACTCCCTAAGGCTTGTAAATTAGTTTTTATTACAACTGGATAATACCTATGCGGGACATTACAAGTTTAAGCTAATCTAGTTAGACACACTATTCTAGTGGAATGTTTGACTCATCAAAACAACATATAAAGTATGAATTTCTAACAAAAATTCATAACAAGAAAAATTCAATGAACTATAGTCCAATAACAATGTTGTTAAACTAGTATATAATTTATAAATATATAGTTAGGGATGTATAATTTACCTCATCTATGCATCGTGAGCACATTAATATGTCTTTACATATCGATGTGATAATATAATATTGAAGGTAAAATTAATTTTAATTATTATCATTATTTTTAATGTATTGATACATTAACCGTAGTAGGTACACGATGGACATTACAACTAGGGATGGTTCGGTACGGTATACCGCACATTTTTCTCCATACCTTATACCTTACCAAAATTTTCGGTATGAGGAAAACTCATACCGTTACCGTACCGAAGTTTTCGGTATACCGAATTTTCGGTATGATTTCTGTATGAGTCGGTATGGTTTCGGTATGAGATAATTTATATACTATTACTTCGACATATCGAATTCTTGAAATGATTTCAATATGATTTTGACATAACATAATTTATATACCATTTATCTTATCATTCTTCCAATATACCGTTAACATACCAAAATTTTTTGATATATTTTTCAATATACCGTTAATATACCAATTTTTTTATATATATTTTGATTTTTACGATTTTTTCTGTTGATATTTATTTTAGAAATATGTTTATATCAATAATATTGTTAGGTGAAAAGAGAAGATATGATTTCATTCTTAATTTATATGATTTTATTTTTAATTTATTATTTTTAAAATAATAATAAAAATAAAAAATATTATTATATTTTCAGTACGGTATATGCCGGTATACCTTCAATATTAGGATTGTCATACCGTTACCGTACCTAAAATTTCGGTACGGTATGATACCTTACCAAAAATTACGGTATACCAAAAATTCGGTAACTTCGGTATTTTTTCGATACGATATGTCCGGTATTTCGATATTTCGGTATTTTTTCCCATCCCTAATTACAACATTTACGTGGGGATGTAATATGGAGAAATTGTAATTTGATTTGTAAATTTGAGTGGATGACGGCCACAATTAGCAAATAGACTCTTTTTTGTGTTGGTGGTCAAAAGGGTTGAAGTAATTGTGATGATTGATTGGCGAATATGTAATTCATTTTAAAATTAATTTGTGGCTTTCACATTGAAATGAATTAGTAAAGCTACTAATTAATTAATTACTTCACTTGTGTGTGAATCAGACAACTTCACGCTGCACTTTTTGGGGGTTAACTCTTATAATATTATAAGGCTAAAAAAAGTAATATTGGAATTCAAAGTGAATAATTTCAAGTTTGATTAAAATAATTAAAACAAAAAGCATTTCATCATCAGCCTCCCACTCATTATTTACCATACCTAAAGTTTCCTCCAATATATCAGCCTTAGTATTCTTTAGAGACTGAAGTTTTACAGAGACACTTCAGTCAAAACTATTTTACAAATTATGATTATCTATCTTGAATGTTGAAGATTTACAAAATCTTATTTTCAACTTTCAAGTTTATAAAATGTTATCATACATTGCATTATCTTATTTGATCATATTCCAACTCACTAAACATAGTTAATTTTTTGTCATGTCGATTGTTAGGGCTGATATCAAGTGACTTATTTATTTATTTATTTATTTTTATAAGTTGCTGAATCATTATTTAATTTAATTATTAGTTCTGTTAGCGTTTTTAGCTAAATGAAGTTTATTTTTTAAATTTCTTAATACGTTGGTGTTTGTTAAATTATCTAAAGAACCATAATGTATAATACAATTCTATAAATTTAAAAGTGTGAGATAGAGTTCTACAATTTGAGATCTCTATAATTTACATAAGATCCTCTCCTCCCACTTCATACTCTACCTTCTATTTCCTTCATTAAAATTATTAATTTATTTTAATATATTATTATTTTGATTAATTGTATATGTTCAATCTTAGAACTCATTCACTGAATTAGAGCATATAATATTTTTTTACATAATTGAGATTTGATTAGTAAAATTGATAATTCATATATATCAATAATTTGTAATTATATAAGATTATGATTTTTGTTTATAGAAAACAATTAGAGTATTTTTTTAGTAGATTTAGATTTTAATTAATAATCATTATCACTGTTGTGCCCTAATGAGCTACAATAGACAATTAATTTGGGCCAGAGTTGAGACCTAATGCTAATAATAAAGTTGGCATGTGTATTAATTAATTCTCATATCCACAACCCAGGATTCACCACAAAATTAATACGGACCTACCCCTTTATTAACAAGTTATGAGAACAAGTTGCATTAACTTGATAAATCCACATATTTTAGGTTTTTGTCCATTAATTAATTAATTGGAGCTTCTGACATGCTTCACACAATTAATTAATATCTTATTTCTTCTGAGCAGTGCCACTCAAACATTATCACTTGTGCTTGAACTTAATCAGCTAGCAGGACTTTAGCACGATGAACCTTATTGAGCTTCTCAGGGAATATCCTCATCCTATTACTCGGATATGATAATCTAACTCGAGTCGTCAGAATGTTCTACACAAGTATTTGTTACCCAAGATACGGGTATACGAGCACATTACTCAAGCTCTTCACCATGGCAAATCAAATCAACAGTCAATCTGTGCATACTCCTGAACCTTCGTTAGGGTTTAGATTTATCAAGACCCGAAATTTTGTATTCTCTGAAGTCAGACATATGAATAAATCTCACTTTGGTCCAATCAATACGCAACCACACGTATCAACATATCAAGTGATCAAGATATATCACTTTTATCCGACTATGTTGCAGCCTACACTGATATACTTATCCTCAATGATGTCTCCACTATGATAATTATATTTATATCTTGCTAGGTCAAGCGATCTACACGGTCTTCTACTCTGCTACACGCCATATGATCTCCCTATCGACGAGATAAGATGATACTATTGTTCTCGCATGTAAGTTTGTTTACAGATAGGAGATAAAGATGAATGTATACATTCTATAATAAATACTTTCAGTATACAAAATCCAACAAGTGCCCGATCGTTTGGAAGGAACAATTTGGAAGAGACCACCGACTGGATCGGACGACCCGCAGGCACGCGAACAAAGACGAAACCGACTGAAAAGAGGGACAATATGACATATTTTAGTAAAATATTTGTCCATATTTAACATCAGAAGTAAAAAGAAAGGGTGGAAATTCTACACATCCTTTTCTCTATTAAAATCTTATTACAGTTCTCAATCTTCAGTATACTCTCTTTATATATTTTTCTATTAAACATAGAATTCCACCATCAACAACTGGCACCGTTTGTGGGAAATAAAGAGATGGAAAACCAAAACCCGAAACACGTTTAAAGAGATGGAAAACCAAAACCCGAAACACGTTTAGTAGCAAAACGAGCAGGACGAGCAGAGCGAGCCAAACTCAGTCCAGGTGAGGGCTCGCTTTGATGATGATGTGCAACGGATGCACGAGGAGATGGAAGCCATGCGGGAGGCTAACCGCAGGATGATGCTAGACGCCGAGTCGTTAAGGCACTAGCTAAACCTGCTCCAGAATTAAGAGAATCGAAGGATAGACGATGCGTGTTTAGAGCACCTGAGCACCCATCGACCGGGGAATTCACGTTAATCATCCAAATGTCGTTCAGTTGGAGGAGAGCAAGTGGATATGGTTCGGGCGACGGAGGCCCGACTCGTAGACATGATGAAGATCTTGACAATAATTCTCGGAGTGCCACCATCTCCGATGATCGCCCCGATTCGGTACGGTAACGGTATGAGATTCTAAAATATAGGGTATATCGTCTACATACCGTACCAAATATATAAATATTATTTTATTTTAAATAATATAATATTATTCATATACAATAGTATTTATCCTATATATTTATTTCAATAAATGTTCATATCTAATATTTTTCTAATTTTAATTATTTATTCTCCTTCGTTCAACTTATTTTTGTTATTGAGACGTTTTAAGAATAACACCTAGATTGAAGTTCTAATAATTATTACTACATTATTATTTTATTTTTAATATTTATTTTGTCATAGTTTGATTGTTATGATGTAAATTATCATAATTGTTTTGTTATATTGAAAAGTGATTATTTGAACATAAATAATATTAGTGTTAAGATATATTTTGGTATTATAATGATTCACAATTTTATTTCTTTTCATTTAACATTTTGAAATATGAGCATTTTACTTAGTTGTGTATAGTTATTAAAAAACATTATTTTATATTATTGCACTTGTAGAATGATAGAATATAATACAAAATAGACAATAATATTTAAACAAAGATTAATAACAATTTTAATTTGATGATGATAAAAAAGTAGTGAGTAGATAAAAGTGCATGACATGTAATTGGGAATTGGGTTAGAAAAAATAAAAAAAAATAAATTGAAAAAAATTATGGTTAGATGAAAAAATGACAACAAAATGATAATAAAGTATCTTACATTGATAAAGAACAATGTAAGAATAAAACACACACAAATGAAAGCATCTATAAATGAGCAGTCATTTTGATATCCCACATCGGTTAGTTATCAAATACAAATGATTTAAGTCACCTATAAAATACATATTTGTATAACTAATTAGTATTATTACTTAAACCATCAATTTGATGGTAATCGGGACAAGGTTGCAGACCACATAACCGGTGAAAACTTGCTTTGGAACTCATTTTTTAATTAAATAATAATATTATTAATATTTATATATTATTTTGATTAATAATATTTTGTACGGTACGGTATACCATTATGGTATAGCACGGTATACTGTAAAATTTGGGTACGATACGGTATGTCGTTATTAAGGTACGATAACGGTATTTAGTTCATGTTATACCGAAACTTCAGTATACCGAAGTTTAGTATACCGATAGTTACGGTATGGTAATGGTATACATTTTCTCATACCGTAAAATCCGGTACGGTATACGATACAACAAAAAATTCTCGATATACCGTACCGTCCCACCCCTATCTGCAATATACCCAAAAATAAAAAATGACTATTGTTAAGGTCAGGCCCCAGAGGTCCAGGCCCATTAAGCTCAACGACCCAAATAACTGCTTGCCCGGAAGTCCTAGGCCCGCTCGAAGTAAAGAAGGACTATGGATCGTCTAAGACAGGAGATCGACACCGACCCCGAGACCCAGAGTTCCTCGACACCGACCACGTCTGAGGATCGGTGGCTAGGAGGACACGAAATCCTAAGAAGGCCCAGCAGCGCATGACCGTTGGAAGCACTAACTGACCCTGAGAAACCCATAACCGCTTCGAAAATCACGATGAGCACGAGCTTGCCGAAAATTGGGGTAAGGCCAACACTCTTCCCCTATCCTGTCTATAAATAGGGATTGATAGTTCATTTTTGACATCTTTTTTCCATTACAAAAAATACGTTGTAACGCTACTGAATTTCCACCAGATTACGTCATTTTCATACAAATATCACTTGTTTAAAGTTCATGCGCTTTTCCTTTATTTCTCGCACGAATTTAATTTGTTATTTTGTCCATTATCTATTATATCTTAATGATTCCGAGAGCTCCGTTTAATTCATAAATCGAACCACAACAAATATCATCACTCGTTTTGTAAAAAGGGCGGAACATTCTACACATTTTTTTCTCTATTAAAATGTTATTATGGTTCTCTATCTTCAATATTCTCTCTTTATTTATTTTCTCTGTCACTATTCTATAATAGAGAATTTGATATGGGTATGTGAGATTGTAGACTGAAATAATGAATATATGCTGAAATTTTAGATGTATGAAATTTCCATACATGATAGTTGTCAAACGAATTAGGTCATAACTATGATAATCAAGTTGATGGCACCCTTGAATTTCTTGAAAGACTAACTATACTAACTCATTTCGGCGATATTTATCATTAACATATAATCTAAATGAAAAATAATTCAAGACATAATCAGTTTTGATGAATAATTAGGGCTAATTTCCATTAATGTTTCTCATAATCTTCAAAGATGGTCAACAAGTTCGAGAAGTTATTGAAAGTCTTTTAGAAGATCAAAGTTTGGTGGTCAAAAGTTATAAGAAATAATTAATAAATAATAACATAGTGGGAGATTTAAATATGATTGGAAAGTTTTTCATTAATAATGTCTGCCCTTCATACAGCAAATCATCACAAAATAAAAGTGGTCATAAAGCAGAGCAAGAAATAAAAATTAAACATTTAATCCAAACCTCTTGTGAATAAAATACTTGGAAATTGACACAACTGAACTTTTAGGCTATAGCTAGTGCACGTGTAATGAATTTCAAAATGGTCGTATCAAAAGTGTTTGTTTTGACCAAATTTCTTCTTCTTCTTTTTTTTTGGTTACATTCATGAATCTCTTCCATGGCCTAAATTTGTTTCCATATCATATTATATTAAATTATTATTGGAGGATTATATTCTTAGGGCCAATGTGTCTCTTCAATTATATTCTTTTTCTTGAGTTCGTTGTAAAGGTTATCTATTTTTATTGATGTTGATTAATACTATTTGTTAACAGAGAGATGTAGAGATTATGCTAACTCTTCTTTTTCAAGTCATGACTTAGCTTGAGGGTGCAACGAAGAGGAAAGCAATGAAATACAATGTTTGGAAAAAAAAAAACGAAATGAAACTAGAACAAAGAGAACATTGTAGAAGGATCTTAGTAGTCGATTTGAGGAGACACCACATATAAAGGAGCTCCGATAAACTAGAATGGAGCAGAAATGAACTTGCTAATGGTTTAGAAAAGTACGCATAAATTTTGACATTGTTGAGTTTAACATGATATTTTTGGTATTTATGTTTTGGAGATGTCTATTTATGCCATCTACGATGGTTATGTCCAACATGATGACATTATTTCAGTGAGGAACGATGATGTATTTGCATCATAGAACATTATTTGTTTGAATTTTCAACAAGCTCTTCGTCGGATTGTGATTTTTGTTGTAAGTAATCTTCTCCCACTGTTTTAGCTTATTTTTCTCTTGGGTACACTCAAATTCTTGTAAGCTCTCCCGAGCTTTTATTTTTTTCAATTTTATAAGGTTCATTTTATTATTATTATTTTTTTTAAATATACCAAATGAAGTAGACATGGCATAAATAAATAAAACCAGATAATGTGGCTATAAACATAACCAAAAACATACATTTCATTAATCCAGATTTATTCTCACTTACTAGTAGGAGGATTAATCTAATAATATTTTGATATATTATAATGATCTTTATATTTATACATTAACCCACATGCGTGAGACATAACAATGTCATGACTTTATTAAGAAACTCTGAATTTTATTTCAAAACATAAGATATAAAGTGGTTGAGTTAGTATTAAAAATAGGAAGAATATTTCATTTAGGTTTTTCCAAAGAAGAGAAAGGGATATTTATGGGTAGTAATAAAATTTTTTTAAAAAAATAATAAAAATAGAATATTGGACTTAAATTCGGATATTTATTTTTTTTATAAAAATCTCCACTCTCACTTCTCACCCAATCCATACACCATAAGCCTGCCTATTATTAGCCTTACCATAAAACAGGATAACGTTTTCCCCTTCCACCGTCGTCCACCACCACCACCACCGCCACCATGCTCTCCTTCACCACCCCTAAACCCTTCCTCTCCACCCCATTCCTCCCCCACCACCAACTTCCTCCGCCGCCACCGCTTTCTAAACCACCTCCAAAGCCACTTTCCGTCTCAGCTCTCATCATCCCCTCATCCGCCGCCTCCCGGAATCAGAAGCCACAGGATATCTACCAGCCCTTCCGCTCCCCGCCGTCGCCGCTGCCCGCTCACTACCGCACCCTCGACACCAACGCCCGTCTCGAAATCCTAACCAATCGCCAAGGCATGTGGTTCGAGTACGCGCCCCTAATCCCCGCCCTGATTTCCGAGGGTTTCATTTCCACCACTCTTGAGGAGATTACTGGAATCGCTTCCATTGAGCAGAACCTGCTCGTCGTCGCCGGTCAGGTGCGCGATTCGCTTGTTGAGGCCACCGATGATGAGACGGTTGCGTACTTCGCCACACCTCAATCGCCCGAGATTCTTTACGAACTCCGGATTTTGAACACCCCGCAGCGCGCCGCCGCGGCTCGCTTCGTTATAAAGCATGGTTTCGATGCGAAGAGGGCGGAGGAATTGGCGAGGTCGATGAAGGACTACCCGCGGAGGTTTGGGGAGAGAGGGTGGGAGTATTTTGATGGTGATATCCCGGGGGACTGTCTGGCGTTCACGTATTTCAGGCTGGCACATGAGCACAAAAGCGCATCAGTGCCGGAGTTGAGTAAGGCGGCGTTCGAGAGAGCTTTGGAGTTGGTGGAGACGGAGAGGGCCAGGCTGAGAGTGCTGGAGGATGCGGAAGGCAAGTCTGAGGAGGCTGAAGCTGAATTGGAAGAGGTATACACGAGGGTGCCGGTGGTGAGGATGGGCTACGGCGAGGTCGCAGAGTCGAGCTCGGTGGTGGTTCTGCCGGTGTGTCGGGCGGAGAATAGAGAACTAGAGGTGGAGGAGGCGCCTTGGGAGTGTGACATGGGCGGGGAGTTTGGGATCGTGCAGGCGGAGAAGGGATGGAGCGGGTGGGTGGTGCTGCCGGGCTGGCTCCCGATTGCGCAACTCAATAGAGGGGGTGCGGCGGTGAAGTTTCCAAAGGCCAAGGGAGTGCTGCCGTGGAAGGACAAGAGGAAAGATCGGGAGGAGGAGATCTTGGTGGTGGTGGACAGGGGACAGAAGGAGGTGGCATCGGAAGAGGGATTTTATTTGGTGGTAGGCGGCGGCAATGGGAGCGGAGACGAGGGGTTGAAGGTGGAGAGAGGCGTGAAGTTGAAGCAAGCGGGGGTGGAGAAGAGTTTAGGGACGGTGGTTTTGGTTGTAAGGCCGCCTAGAGACGATCTTGATGATGAAATTAACGACGAAGATTGGGATTGATAATTTCAAACACACTCCCCCCCTACAGAAATTTGGTATTAGTTTCTGAATGTTTCAATAACCTTTCATGTATTTGTTGAGGGGCGACACCAAAAGATTGCAGAGTTTAGCCCACATTTGATCCTACTTATATATCCAAATTAAAGTTTGGCCGGTTTCTACATTATTGTGTTTCGCTCAACAAGCTAAAACAAAACACTTTATGAAATGCAAATCAAAACATAGACGAAGTTATTATGATTTACATATACGATTTCTACAAGAAAAAAATTAATTATTATTCTCATCTAACTGGCCGCAATCTTGAATCTCAACGGGAGAAGAGGGAGGGCCAGATTCCGAACCAACCTTCTCCATCTCTTTGACCACACTGTAGCCCTCAACTACTTTCCCGAACACAACATGCTTCCCATCGAGCCAAGGGGTTTTGACAGTGGTGATGAAAAACTGAGACCCATTGGTGTTCTTACCTGAGTTTGCCATGGACAATAGGCCGGGCTTGTCGTGCTTGAGTAGGAAGTTCTCGTCAGGAAACTTTTCTCCATAAATGGACTCTCCGCCAGTGCCATTGCCACGAGTGAAGTCGCCGCCTTGACACATGAAATTAGGGATGATGCGATGGAATTTGGATCCTTTGTAATGTAATGGCTTCCCACAATTTCCAATGCCTTTCTCCCCAGTGCAGAGAACTCGGAAGTTTTCAGCAGTTTTTGGAGTTTTGTCAGCGAACAATTCCATCACCACGCGGCCGGCTTTTGCTTTTCCGATCACTATGTCGAAGAAAACCTTTGGGTTCTTCATTGTGAATGGATTCTGATAAGGAAATCAGAAATGCATCAAATTAATTTCCGGTAGAAATTAAGCAAAAAATACAAAATTACCGAGCATAAACAGAATCGTGTGAATTCATTGAGACGAAAATTTGAAGTTAAATATGGAGATTTCGGCAGATCCGACATAACAGTAGCAACAGAATAGTTAATCTTTGTCACTCGATGTGAATTATAAATCTCAGCTCACCTTCACAAATCAGAATGGTTCGAAACAGAGCTGACGAAAAATGACAAAATGGACTTGAAGTTTCACCAACAAAACCAAATGAAAATCCAATTAAATGAACAATTAGCATGTACATCCAGAAATTAATCCTCAAGACGATGGCACAAATCAAGAGGACACAAAATTTACAGATGACAATTCATGTCGCACATATTTTGAGCTCCATACGCTTTAAATTATTACACCCATGAAGCCTTCGAACTGTGCTCTCCCTCACACACACAAACACGTACTCGCAGATTGAGTTTTAACACGATAGCAAGGCAAAACCAGAACAACAATCGGAAAATACAGAGGGAGGAAGGATTTACCTGACGGAAAGTGGAGAAGGAATAGGGATGAAATGGCAAATGAGGGGAGTACTCGCTCGCTCTATATATAAATGTAAGCTGGAGGCGATTGCAATGGCCGCTGCCAAACTATTTAGGGTTTAGGGTTTTAGCTTTTATTCTTTTCCTAAATTGCCCTTATACTTTCATGTATTTTCATATGAACCCTCCTACTTTTATTTTTTCAATTGAATTAATGTAAAATCAAACTGCAGATTATTTCTTTCATATTTGAGACAAGAATCTTGTTGAACCCAGTTGATATATGTATAAATACAAAAAATCTTGATGAACCCAGTTGATATCATTGTACAACCACATTACAAATTGCAGATTATCATCATCTTACAAGAATGTTCGATCCCAATCATGAATCCATCCAAAGATTTTCTGCCCATCCTAAGTCTGGATTTTCGATAGTCATGCTGATATCAACTCAACCAAGCCATTGTTGACAGCGACGATCCCCACTGCCTCCGACAGCGCGCCGGATGCTTATCTTCTCACCGGCATACTTGTCCTGGAGCCACTCGAAAGCGTTCACATCCAGTTTCCCAGAAACGGATTTCCCCTGCTTCCTACGAGCTTGCTGCTCCCTGATCGAAGCCCACAGTTTCTCAATGGCATCCCTTTGTCGAGTGGTGAATCTTGATATGTTATCCGACGCGTGCTTTGCTAAAATGTCGATGGCTGTTTGGCACCTGCGGAAGAGATGGCGGCAGCTGCTGCATTAGAATACTGCCAATTTTTATCATGCAAAGATTTTAGACTATTATTATCACATAAGAAATTCAACCATGGTGTTTTGTATCTCTTTGCAGCAGTCTCTAAGCACAAAAGTAATGCTTCTCTCTGCAACTTGAGGAACACCCTCTTCTCTTCATCTTCTTTTCTACTATTGGATAATGACTCTTTCTTCTTCCCGTTGGATATAAGGGCATCCAGTCCAAATGGATCAGGCTCCTCGTCGTCGCACGTGGAAGCAGAGGTTTCCTTTTTTGCGTCCTTGCATTCTTCTTTGAAGGCAGCAGCTTCCTCCGCATCATCTTCTTTACTTGCAACAGGAAGAGAGGATATAGCTTCTTTTATTCTCCCAGTTGCTTTTGAGAACTGAATTTTTTTCCAGACAAAGGATATGTCAGATACAGCACCCAACTGATCTTATTTTTTTCTTAACATCTTAAAGCCATCAAAATCATCGACATAGAATCCAAATAACTCAGAGCAACTAACAATAAAGTTAATTCAATTGTCGGAATATGGCAACAGAAACTCGTGAAAAAATATTAAAGAGCATTTTCAATAGCCAAAAGAAGTACATTGAAACATGTGGTCACCTTAAAGCAATTCAGACACAACCAGATCCAAATTCTCTGAACACCAAAAATCATCATTTCAGCCAAGCAAATAATGACATTACAAGATCCAACCTACAAAACTTAAAATATCTCAAAACCCAATTATAATGTAGATAGAAAAGGCAAATATCTAGTTGATGTGGGACATAGAAGAGTTTGGTTGAACTGTATCCAGAACATAAGAGAGAGTTTCAGGCTCAACTTCTCATTACCATACCATGAGGAGAAATTTTAAACTCATCAAGCCAAGCACTGTCACCTCAACAAGTGAAGCAGTAAAACATGATCAGATGAAATATGCAAAATTCTTGCAGTTAAAGGCTCGCAGCAATCCCAATAATAAGATCATTGAATCGATAAGACCACAAGAGAACAGAACTAGCAACTGAGTAAAAACACATCATTTACCCTGGGTTACATCAATGTTGTCAATAGTAGAAAATGAAACTTCCTTCCATGGACATCATAATAAACATGTCCATGAACCCAAACATCACTTTGGTTTCTCGTTTCAATGATATGACGAGAGATGAGATGATACTTGCAATTCTAATAAAGAGTAAAACAGGATCTAATAAGAATGAATTGACAACTGAAGCTGTGAAGAAAATGAAGACATGGCAATGGCCAGCTGTTCTTTGGAGCATAAAATATATCAGAGTAAATATTAGACACAGACAAATCTTTTTTAACTGGGAGATATTAGAAATCACATGCAAATCTTTTTTAACCAGGAGATTATAGAAATCACATGCTGAGAGCTAACCAAAACACCAATCCAACCTATTCAGCAAACACAGTCTACAAACTGTGTAAACCCGTTTCCTGAACTTTTATATTTGATGCATAAAGCCTTAATGAAATTTAATATTAATGAGGATAAAATATTCAAAGTTTTCTAGGTATGCATGGTACCAGGCATACTATCTGCAATTTTATATCTCTGTATTTAAATTATTAAATTCGCTGATACATCTGTCTGATAGTTGGAAGTTCTCCAAAAGGTATGAAATATGAATGACAGAAACTTGACAGTAAGAGCAGGCAAATGCCCATATGACTATATCTCATGATAATGCCAGTGTGAAAAACTCCAAGAAAAAATTGTAGGCATATGGGCTAGATGCTGAATGCATGATAAAGTACAGTCAGAGATTGAAAAGATAAGGTTTTAGAGAGAGTGTGCTCTAGAGTGATTGGAGGGGAGCAAAGTAAAGGAAACAAACTGAGAAAATAATCAAGAATGTTGTACAAGAAGCACATCAAATGAACAAAAGAATGCATTGGATAAGTTCACAAACTTACCACAAAACTATCATCAGTGAACAGATCATTTGCCCAAACAGCCCTGATTGTCCATGCAGTCAACAGATTTTGTTGCTTCTCACTAAGGCACTGCATGATGTAGAATCAAATTAATCAACATTATCTTCTAACCAAAGTAGAGATATACATTAGTAAGGGGATATTTGAATGCTTACTCCAGCTGCATCTTGAGCTGCTGAGAATAGCTCGTGATAGTCAGCACGTAAAGAGGGCTCATTGCAACTAGTTAAGGAGAACATAGCAGCTTCAAGTACGGCAAAGAAGTACTCACTGGTCCCTTCCTTTATACTGCCAGCCTGAATTAACTGTATAGCAAGCTTGGATGCCTTACTGAACTTTGAAGGATTTTTTATGTGCGAAGCTATCTTTTGCATAGCATCAATTACTTGTTTTTCTGAGGCATCAGTTGTTGTTTTAAACCTCAAGCGCTTTCCAGGAGCAGATGCATTTTCTTTAAGGAAAAACCAAAATGTTTTTAGGAACAAATCAGGTATTGGCCAAAAAATCTCCACACACAGCTCACTTCAAAAACATGCGAATGGAAAAGATAGCATAATCTTTAATTGACCAAAAACTGAGCTATTCATTTAGGCTAAACTAATCAGAAATATCCATGGAATCACGGAGGAAACAGAAATCGTTTAAGCTTCATCCCAATTTTACATTAATCTCAATTAACGTGAAAAATATGAGTCGTTTTAAGCTTAATCAACACACAAATCATTAAGTATCACATTCATGAGGAATCCAATTAACGGGAAATTGATGAAAACCCTCAACAACATTCCTGAAACCTCAAACCATCACCAAAGAATTAAAGAGCTCCAAATAGTAAAATAAACATGAAGGATGAAAGCCCAAAACCCACAACTATGCACTAAAAGTTCAATCTTGACAGAAAGAACCAGTTGACACAGAACTTTCAAAGTAAAAAAAAATACCAGACGAGTGACGAGAAGATATAATCCCCAATAATTTACAAGAAGTACCTTCAGGCTGTGACTGGGCCGGTGGGTTAGAGCGTTTCAGGGCGCTCTTTAGCGCCGGAGCAGGAGCAGGAGCAGGCGCAGGCGGTGGAGGCGGTATAGGAGAAGATTCTTGACTAATTATTGAATGTTGAGATTGAGGCGCACTTGGGGGCGGCAAATCATGAAAAAGATCACCAGCCATTCATGTATCCTTTGCCTAAATTCTCTTATTTCTTGAACTCGCGTTTTGAAGGGATTGGAAGAGAGAGAGAATTGGTGTTGGGATTATTTTATTTCTGTGAAAAAACGGTGGAGCGTGATCGTGAACAATGTATTTAGCCGAATATCTAATACCAATGCCATTTTACTACTGCCAACATCAGACGAGTGGCTATTTACATATTTAACCCTCAAAACATTGGAATGTAACGCCCTGTGCAAAACGCAAGTGAGGTCATTATTAAATATGCTACAAATTATCATGATTTTCCAGAATAATCACAAAATATATATATATTATTAAAGTATAAAGTAAATTATTAATTTTGTTTCAAATAGTATTATAAACAATTACTATTGCAATAAATTTATGGTGGGGAGAAAATCCCGCAATGAAAATTAGAAAGCTAATCTAATTTTGAGTGAAGTCTAGTAGACCATATCAACTTTTAGGGCATTAAGTTCTTACTCCATAATTTAGAAACAAAACATATAATTTTACATATATTTTACTAATATACGTTTTTATAATATATTTAGAAAATCATAATAATTTATAGTAAATTCAAACATTTACCTAACCCGTTATACATGTTTCTTCTTTGTTGACAGTTTATAAAGTCTTCTCTCTACATTAATTCATTTTAGCGTCTTATAATAATTAGGATTAGGATCGATCCTGTGATTTCGGGGTCTTGTATGATCAATATAAATGGTATTTAATTTTATTATTATAATTATTAAAAAATACTAATAAATTTAATATAATTGAATATAAAATATGACTTAAGTCATTTTTATTTAATACTTATTCAAAAATTGTGAATAAAAAATTATATTCTTTAATTGTAAATCATTTGAGTGATCGTTCATCACTCAGAAGACTTGACAAAACCTTCAGTAAACGAAGTTGCAGTCAAGAATTTAACATCAAATAAAAAAATTTTTTCGGCTGCTCTTAATTCTCAAATCTCAACCCCTTACACTCTCAACTTTTTTTATTAATTATTCGTCAATAAAAATAGAAATTTCATAAAAAAAGGCATATCATCCTATTAGTAAATTAATTAAGGGGTTGAAGCCACCCAAACTTCTAAGTTTATCCACCAAAATGATGAAGTGCTTACAGAGAGGAATAAGATGGATAAATATAAACCAATTCTAATTATTTGAGTAATTTAAAGCCAAATCTTTACCTTGATTCAGGGGCGGCTCTACATGGAGGCTCACGGGGTCGGCCGCCCCCACGGCGATTCGATTTTTAATACATGCATTTTTAAAAAAAAAATATAAAATTATATAGTATCGACCCACCAAAATTACGATCGAGACCCCACAATACTCGAGTTCTACATTCGCCCCTGCCTTGATTGACAATATATATTGATGTAAGATAAATCGAATTTCAATATTTTCACTGTTATATATAATTTACAATAAATTAAAAATAAAAATATTTACACTTGCTCATCGCGCAGGCAGAAATCTAGTTTAACCTACAAGATCAAGGGAAAGCCAAGAATGAAGACAAAAGGAATTAAAGGATTCTTCCTTCGTAAATCAGAGTGGAGATTCAGTAGGAATTCCTCGAATTGTATTAAATAGAGACATTCTAATAAAAAAAGTTTGTTACTCTGCAAAAGGCACTGTTATCTTTCGGGAAAGGATAGTGCGACCAACGACTAGCATACGACTACTTTTCAAATGAGAATAAGTGTCGCCTTTGTCCCTATATATAGAGAAAATCTATAGAAAATAGGTTACGCTTACGAATTACAATGATCATATACGAACTCTAAGCAATCTCTACCACTTTTCATACTCTTTACCATGTTCTCAAACACGAGACCCAAGCTATCTAAAGCTTGAGATCCGGAATTCAACTATTCTTCCAAATAAATAAATCTGAGACAACTTCTTGTTAACTTGTTTAAAAGAAGCCCAAAGATTTACACCCAACCATTCAACGTTTTATGAAGAACTAAACATCACAATCCTTCAACCTTCAAAGCATAGCAACATGTTCCCAGTAAATCTTGTGATGACTGAAGCCAAACACGAGCTTAGTGTTAGGAAGTATTCCTACCTACTTGATTGCTTTGATGTATCAAAGATTGCATAAAAACCACCAGTTTAGAGTAGTCTTTAGATAGCTCTAGTTTGTATGAAACTTGTAAAGTCCTGTTTAGGATTTTCCTTGAGTTGTAACAGAGCTTATAAAGACAAATTGGGTTCAGAGTCTAACCCACTAGTTCAAGATGTGCAATGAGTGAGAATAAACGGGCTACCAGTTTGGAAACTGATATTCATAGAAATTGGTTGATGTCACAAGTTTGGATGTCACCAATTTACAAACTCGGGATAATCTCACAGCACCAATATATGCACACAGAGACAAGAGAACAAAGTCAGAGGAACGTTCTACAAGGCCAGACTACAAGAATTGAGATTACTTAAAGTCTGGAGACCCTGGTGATCAACCAATTATTGATTTCTCCGACTGACGAAGAGTCGATCTGACACAAAGTTACACGTCAACATCCATTATCAGAAAAGGACGGAGCAGGCGCAGAAGTTTTGGAAAAGCACCTTGTCCTTCACAAAGAAGAGAGACATCTGATTGGACAACATCCAGATTATCTCTAAACGGCTACAAATTTGAAACCTCTCCCACTTTGTTTATAAATAGACGAAGCACCCACAAAGGAGAGGTTACCAAAAACCAAATAAACAAGAGAGTCGAAATACCAACCGATGTTGCAAACTCTAACTTTCCAACTTCAAGATTTTTTCTAAGCTTATAGTGTGCCTAGTACTCGAGACTTGTAGCCTCTCAGCTCGAGTTATTTATTGGTATTTTTACTCTCAAAGTAAGAACACAACAGTTTTTGCTCATCTCTAAGCAGAAACTATCACGGACGTCTAGCCACAAGTTCGACAGTTTGTGGAAGAACTCTAAAGCTTCCAATATCCAGAAGAGGAGGCATGATGTGCCGACACTCCAAGTCTGCGAAGCCCGAAGAAAGACGAGCCTTGGGCAAGTGAGCTAGTTGACTGGTAGATATTGGCATCTACTGACTAGCGATAGATCGTGAGCACTTTTATTCCTGTAAAGCTTAGTAATTTTCAGACTTTGGTCTGAAGAGAGGACCTATGACTTTAGATCTGAACTTCTATAAATCATTTTGCACTTTACTGTTTTATTTATTTTCTTGCAAGGATTTGAAACTCAACACATTCTAAGTGTTGAAGTATATTTGAAACTTGATTTAATCTCAAACTCGCAAAACAACAAATTTTCAGAAACACAAACTCGTGAGCAACTACCAGTTTAGGACGTGCAAGTCTGTTTAATCTTATTTTCATTGTGCATCAACTTTGATCTTGAGATCAACACTTAGCGATGTGTTCGTGGTAAAGTCTTGTACCTGAAACTGCGTGGAATCCGGAGAACAGACGAGCTTCCCCGAATCATAAGGAGTTTAGTTACATTGTGTTATATAATGTTCTTAGTGATTTTTTATCAGTGAATTTAATTGTGGGTGTAGGGTGTTTGGTATCCGAACCACTATAAAATATGGTGACATTTATTGCTTTATTCTTTTGTTTGCCTATCATCCTACATTTTTATTTGTTTATTTGGAACCAACAAGTGAATGAGTTGTAGGTGTAAGTACTCAAATTTACCTTAGTTAAACTTAAGAATTTAAGCTTTTGAAAAGCCCAACAGACTTGAGTAATAGTAGGACCATTATATTAAGACAAAATTGATAATTTGGGATCAACATCATGAATTAGAGATTCCTAGAAATATACTAATGTGTGAATTTTAATAAATGCTTTTCTATTTTTTATTTTTATTTTTAAAAAACTTATTATTAGACAAACTCGAAATTGTAATATAACTTTCATAGTGACATTGAAATTTATGAACATCAATAATAAAAGATCTCTATATAAGAAATTTTAGAATTAGAAGAATAATTAATCTCGTATAAATTTTACAATAATCATTTCCAAACGAACCTAGACTATGATTGGAATGAATGGTTGACAGCGAACATGCTTCCCATTTGCTCATGTGACCGCCATATTTCATAAAGAAAAACCCTAATTTCAAAACTCATTATATATATAACTCCAATTCCTCAAAAACAAACCGGTGAATTTTAGCCTATGCATAGATTGATATAAAAAAGTGTTATTTATTAAAAAAAATAAACATAAATTTTCTATATATAATATATATGACAATTAAGATCAATGTATTTCAAATTATATACTCCCTTCGTTCCGATTATATAGTCCGGGTTACTATTTTAGGGTGTTTCAATTATATAGTCCAATTTCTATATTTGGTATTGTTTTTATATGATAATTTACCATTACATCCCTGAATAATTTTGGAAAATGAGAATATTAAATGCAATATTATGAAAATGAGAGATTAATTAATGTTTTAAATAAGGGTAATGTTGTAAGTTTATTTAAATATTAAATAATTTTTGACAAACGTGCAAGATCAAACTGGACTATATAATCGGAACGGAGGGAGTATATGTTTTTTATTGAAAAATTAAAATACTACTATTATTTCATCCTAATAATGAAATATATTTATTTATTTTTTAATAAATTGACCTTAATCAAATTTTAGCTCATATGCCGACACGACACGAGTGAGTATTTTTTTCTTCATTGTATATTATGTCATTATCGAATAGGTACTATTGTTTCATTTAAGAATTTTAGTTGCATATTTTTTTTATAGTTGTAATATATATTGTAGAAAATAAATATATCATTTACAATTAAATCATTAATTTAGCACGATATACCTTGAATAGAAAATATTAAAAATGAATTATTTTAACTTTAATTTAGCACGATATACCTTGAATAGAAAACATTAAAAATGAATTATATTAGTTAAAATAAATGAATATATCATTTAAGAACTAAAGCAATCATAATCATTGTCGAACACAAATGACAACATAGTTATTGGGTTCGTGCAGCATGCATCGCGCCAAATCGAGGGGATTATCCACACGAGTTGAAGCTCAAGATGTTGTCGTACATCTTGTTGTGGTTAATTATTATGGTGGAGAATAATCTAATTTTCGAGCTAAATTGATGAACTTACCCTAAATTACTCTTAGTATCATTAAAAAACCAATAATATCACTTACAGTAAATGAATACATCATTTATAGTAAAAGAGTACATCACGCGTCTGCGTCATGTGCTTCTCAGCAGGGTGATGGACATACACGCGGTGAAGACAGTGGCGAAGCCACATGGAGGCTAGGGGGGGCTTCCGCCCCCACGGCCGACGGGATTGCAATTTTTTTTACATATACATTTATTAGAACTAAAATAAATTATAGGGCATTGATTGATCCTATGGAATTGGGATCAAGCCCCCACGGTGCTCAACTTCTGGCTTCGCCCCTGGGTGAAGATCCCATCTGCATCCAAGAACAAGGGACGGTGGCTGCAAAGGCTGAAACAGAGTCGGGTTAAAGAAGCAGCGTTTACGAAGGAGACATTGGAGCACACCCGTTTGGTGATCTCGGAGGAGGAAAGGAGCCGCCTTTGGAGGGTCTGCTGATGTCATGGATTTAATGGAATATCCAGTAATTGTGAACCTGTTTTTCTAATATAAATATAATATGGATAGGATTAAATTCGAGATTTGCATTATTAAAAATATTTCTCCTATGGCACGATTTTTAATTATGAGTAAACAAATGATAATCCGACAAGTTAAATTTCGAAAAAATGCCATGGGAAGTATTCTTCCGTTCAAATTTTTATCTACTTCAGTTTCTTTATCAAATCATAAGCTCAATTAGTCTGTTATAATTCAAATTTTAATAATTAAGAATAATCTAACAGTTTTAAAACAATAATAGAAACAATGATGCGGCAAAAACATGAAAAAGCATGCTAGTGCTAGTAATATAGAAAAAAAATAAAAAAACAAAAAATCGGAAGTCTTGAGAATTCACAAAATGTTAAAAATCAAGAACTTAGTTTGAATTAGCGCCTGGAAAAAACAAATCTTCGATCAAAATCACTCGATTAGACTTAGAATTAATTTACAAAAACTACAACAAAGGCCAAGATTTCAATGAAAGAAACTTCAGCGAACAAGGATACCGCTATTTCGATAGTGCCTCGACTTCTGCTTCTTTCCACCCGACTCCTTCCCAGAACCAATTTCATGTCTGCTGCCTCTTCCCTTCTTAGAAGAAGATTTTCTCTTTTTTCCTGATGATTTCACATCATGAATTCCACTCCCACGTGGAAGTGGTTCTTCGTCTTCATCGTTAAGTGCCCAGTTGCAATAAATTTCCTGCTGATCGCCAACCAGCTGCTGCATAGGCTCTACAGCATCAGGGAATAAGTTATTGAATGTCAGCTTCCCATTAGACCCTCCTTTTCGTTCCAACAATACCGCATCTGGCCTAATTATAGCACTAAGGATACTCCTGTTCGGACCAAGACGCATGATGGCCTTTGTATTTGTCAATGAAGTGAAAGCCATAGCGAAAGCAGATCTAGCCTGTAGAAACCCCATACATCCTTGAACATGAGAAATGGTGAAAACTACTCTCATCTCACTAAATAAACTTTGCACTCAAATGATTGACTAATCTTTATTATCAGCAGAGATCGCCCATTCAAAAAAAAAAAATGCTTCTTTTATTTGCATGAGCGAATTGTTGGCTTGTTGTTTGGAATATAAGATAGAGAGCCCTAAATCATTGACAAAGGTCAAGTGATAATTATATGCTATCAAAACAATCCATACACCAACAAACAGGCAACCCATGAGTCCCACAAACTGGTAGCCCCTAGCAATTCCAAATATAACATGTTGGATCAAATTGTTAAGCATATAAAATAGGAAGTTCTAAACTAACCCAAAACTAAACCCGTGGTCAAGGGCCAATACCCCTACTTATATGCTAATCCACATTTACATATGGGATATTGTAACACATCTATACAAATATAACTACTAATAGAAACTAACGCAATGAAGTTTTCCCATTATAAGTTGAAATTAATAAAATTCAGCAATATCTCTAGTCCCCATTTATACGACTGACTAGTGAGTGCAGTTAATGAAGTAACAGAAATAAGAGCCTATAAAAAATAAAAAGAAACTTACTTGATAATAGTTGAATGAGTTCTTCCCTATGTCATTATCTGGAGCCTATTTTCACATACAAACACAAGGGTAAGTAACAAAATGCAATGATAACAAAACAAAAATTTCAAAAAGCAATCTCTGCAATGGGGAGAGTTTTTCCCCCACATTTTATAAGCCAAAAGAGGTGAATAATGCTCTCAACTGTAGGAAAAAACAAATTCTGAAAAGAAAAACAGATGATTCTACGCAGTCTATTATCGTGCATTCATCCCATGATTAATTCAAGTGTTGTCTATAGTTGCTTTAGGGTAAGCAAGAATAAAAAAACTCAAAAGAACCTGTGGATCTTCGATTGCAATAAGAGATGGCCGACCTTCAACTGAAAATCTGAAAGAAACACATGGCCACCAATAACAATTACAAACAGATTTCATGCAAAAATAACTCAAATCCAAAAATATAAAAATTAATGGACAACTTCTAACCCTTTACTGTATTTTGGGAAGAAAGTGCCTTCACCATTGCAAGATACACCAACATCAGATGTGTTTAATTTACACCCATACATGTCAAAAAAGTTCACCTAAGATCCACAAAAGAAATCTGTGTAAGGTTAAATTTGTCTAGGCTGCACAAAAAACCTCACAGTTCACAAAGGTACAGCAAAATCATGTTTTCTGATAGATGTCCTAGCAAATATTAAAATTATTTATGGAAAACTGGAAATATGCATAAAAAAGAAATAAATTACCAGCAAGACTCCTAGGTTATGCTCGGGAGAGGCTTGGCGATCTTGCTGACTCTGCAAACAAAACAGGCAAAATTTCAAACAGAAAGGAAATATATAACAACAAAAAGACTAATAAACATTGTCTATAATGTCCTTGTTCTCAACCTAGTTTCTACTGAACACCCCACCTTACATCTAATTTAGAATACATAGGAATTTATAGCTGTCAAGGATTAAATTAAATTGATTGCTCGATTAGAAATAGAGTGGAAAATATGAAGAGATCTACAAATTTCTCTCAAAGCTCACAACTGAAAAGGCACTATAAGTGAGCACGCCAATAGAGAAAAAAAAAGAACAGAACAATGCAGTGCTCAAGTACATGTACATAGTTTCTAGTTAGATGCCGCAGAAAATCCATTTTTTTATAATCCATATTTGATAGAAGCAAATATATGAACACACATACTTGTGCCTGTTTGACTAGAAGCATGGTTCAGAAAGAATTAAAGAGACTCTTTAAGTGGTTGAAGCTTTAAAGAGCCTGCGGCCGATGTACCACCCACACGTTCTCAACCCAAAATAACCAGTTAACTCAAACCAATCAAATTCCAACCCGCCAGTATAATTACCCGTAGCATCGCTATAAGCATAGATAGAAGTGCATAAGAGCCAATCCCACCAGTGTACACCTGAAGAGTAAAAGGCAAGTTAGGGTAAATAGAAACGTGATTGCAGGGAAACAATAAAAAAGAAAACAGCAGAACATTTATTTACCTCATTCAACTCTCTTTGCTGTAGGAAGATTTTCAAAATCAGACACAGTGGTTTTAGTGGCGGCCATTTGGATATAGAACCCTGCAAATAAAAAGATAAAATTAAAATAATTGAGTTAACAGAATTAAGGCTCACCAAATTAAACAAACAAATTCAAAATAACACCCCAAAAAAAAAGAAGAAAAAAGAGGTTACCTTGATAAACTCTGCAGCTTTTGGTCCATTATGTACATCAAAACTGTTACACATACATTTATTAAATTCTCAAACAGTACATACAACCGGCAAATAATATTGAAGAGCATTTACAGGTGCACAGGTAAATAAGATGCAAAGAAACAAGATTCAGTCTGAGGTTCTGCAATAAAATAATATGAACTACACTTCATGTACCAGCACAATGCTTGAGATAAAGCAAAAGCTATGAGAAAAACTGCAAAAGAAAGAACAATGTATTTTCCAGCAACTCCCACTTTTATACAGTTCCACATAAAAGCATGGATGGGCATATGAGTGGTGGTCAGTCCTTAAACTCTAACAATGGTTTCGTGAAAAACTTATATGTCTAATAATTTGGTCTAACATGCCATTCAAACCTAACACAAAAAGGGACTACCTGATGTGTGGGCCTAAGGGTTGCCACCCGGATATGAGCTAAAGGCAGGGTACCATCTGTATGTGGGCTTTGGTATGGGTTCTAGCGAGGAGTGTGTCGGCCATGCACTTTCGGTTTGAAAGAGAGATTAATCAAATTGTTAGGCGTATAAGTTGTAAGCTCCAACGTATGACTTAACCCCCTTAAAACAGGGTGCCAACGATGGTCATACTCTGGGTAGCAACCCATACCTCAACCCGAATTTAAGCCCATATCCAAATGGCATTCCTAAGGTCCACACATTGAGTAGCCCCTTTCTGTGGTATATATTTGGGTGATAGGTTGGGCGATATTATTAGGCATATAATTTAGGAGTCCTAACTTATCTCAAACTATGGTCAAAGGTTAAGGATTGACCTCAACTTTTATGCCCATCTACACTTTCATGTAACTAAATTACTCGTAACAAAATCACTCAACAATTATCATGTCAAATCAAATTTTGTGGAAGAAACCTCAGAATATTAACCTTATATCAAAAGCAAAGCCACTTCTTTTCTCCACAAATTTGATAATCGGTACACGTGCCTTTGCAATAACCTAATATCATGAAATAAAGGATTTAAGAATGATAAAAGCATAAGTTTGGAAACAGTAAGTTAAAAGAACCAATGAGACCTGTATCTTCTTAGCAATTCCTCTTTGAGACAGTGCTCTAGAGAGGGCCTGAAGGCCTATCTGAGGAGTTCTTACATTTGACCCTAATATCACAACCTGCCAAGCGATAAACAGTAAGGACAGAAATGTTAAGTTGCAAGTTGGATACCTTTAAAAACAACATTCATAGAAACTACGCCTCATTCTAAAGTATATGGTACACTAGTCTAATTCAATTATATAGCCTTGTAAGTTGTAACTACATTTGGTATGATATTTTATATAATTTACAAATATGCCCTTTGCAGTGTTGGAAATTAACATGCTGCAATAATTGATGCAAGTCACATGTCTCATTAAATAAGGGTATCGTACGAAGTTTAACTAAAACAATTAATTTTTCAAACTAAATATTAATATAAGGCGGATGCCCAAAGTGGATCATATAACAAAATATACAAACTTAGAGAGCTATTGAGCTTTTCACAATAATGGATAAGTATCATAGTTTTTATGATTGTCTACCAATCCTTGGATAAGAAAAGAATAAGGTACATGATGTTTGTTAAGCATAAAATTAAGAATTTAAACTGTAACATTAATAAATTGAATTGAATAATGCAACATAATATAAGATAATGCGATAACTAAAATAAAATAATGCAACATTATATAAATGATGTTGTATGTAAAACTGTACATATAAGAAAAATTAAATTAAAATAATGCAACATAAAATAAATAATAATGTGATAACTAAAACAAAATAATGAATATAATGGATAATACAATAACGTCTGTAAAACTATAAAACCACTAAGTTTTATTTTTATTATGATTATCTTACTCCAAGCAAATGCAATATGGATTTCGATTGAAAGATCATTAAATTATTTAATTTGATATATGATAAGTGAAAAAACAATTTAAAATGAGTGATATAAAAATTTTAGAGAGAGAATATGGAAAAGAAAACAAATGTGAGTTAGAGATAAGAGAGATTATTAAATTGTTAGTAACAACCATGTTTTATATACATAAATACCCTTAATTATAGTTTAAAATAAAAAATTAAAAAGCATATCTCAACCATTGATTTGACAAAATAAAGGTCCAATTTAATTCTCATTTCTCATTTGGAAGATACTTGCTATATGAGTTTCGCTTGAACTAGGAAAAGACGATGTTTTTTAGACTATTTGAAATGCTTTAGTTTTTTTAGATGTTCTTTTGAACTAATGTTTAGTTGGTTCACATTAGAATTAGATCCATATATATATATATATATATAAATGATCGATCAAGCATAATATACAAACTAAAAAAGAATAATATAGTAACTAAACAAGTATAATATATTAATTAATCAAGCACAATATCCAATTTAGTAACTAATAAGCATAACTACAAACTAACCAAGTATAATATACTAACTAATCAAGCATTATTAACATTTAAACACAAACTACTTTACATATATATATAATGGATCTCATCCTAAACGCTAGTTTATGTTAATTAGGAATGAATGTACACCATTAATCTAAAAAATTCATCTAAAAAAAGCAATTGTTAGATTAAAACTTTTTTCAAGATTTCATGCTTACTTGCTTTATAAATCATGATTTATAGAGAACATTAAGCATAATTTATACAGAAATTAAGCACATAAAAAAAATTATACTTAATTTTCTTATTTTTAATGTTTTAATTTCAACCATTGATGCTATCAATCAAGTGGCTAAGATTTATTCATATTCAACACAAACTTTAATTTTAGCATCTAATATAACTATATATACACATATATATATATATAGGGAGCGGATCCAATGAGAAAAATCTTCGAGTGCAAAAGTTGCTTGATTACTATATTGATTGACCGTATTTTAGTTGTTGCTTGATTGGATATTAAGCATTGATTTATTTAGATCTAATGTATGTATGTGTATATATATATATATATATATATATATATATATATATATATTCCAATTAAAAGTTGGGCATAACAAATGTTTCACTAATTTGGGATTAATAAGCATGGGACTCCATTTTGATAAGGTCATTCTACATTTGATTTCAAATTCCACAATGCTATGAAGGAACATATGGCAAGTAAATGCCATAGGATATGCCAAAATTAGTGAATTTTATTAAACTTTCTAGGAAGACTTAGCATTGAGTCCTAGAGATTATGCAAAACTATTCAGAATGAGGAGGTCCAAGTTGAATTATGAAATTACCACAAGAATATGGAGCTTGAAACTCATTCAAAAGATGCAGTATCAACCAGAAAGTTGACCGGTCTATTTTTCAAGTGTTCATAAAACAGTACACAAAGCAATCACTAACTTAAAAAGAAACCAACAATCTTACATCAATATCACTGGATGGAAGGTAAAGCCCAGTCTCAAATGACCCAAAAACTTCAGCCTGCAGTCAAGATTTGAGGTAAGTAGTCATGAAACACTGGATACACACCACTACAGCCAAATATATCCATTTTCACGAAGGGAAGACTCAAGTCCTACCACAGCATTAGGCCAGATATAATTTATCACATCAAACACGGATTTTATAGCAGCAGATCTGGATTCTTGCTCCTCAGGAGTTGGTGATAAAAAATTACAAAAATCAAGTATCTCTGCGAAAAGAGGAAAAAAGAAATCAGAAATCGCTTTGCATAAACGAGCAGTAACAATAACAGTCACAAAAATTGCGGAAGGCTCTAATAACTGGTTCCACACTGACCAGTATCTCTTGCACTCTAAACTTTAATTAAATAGAATCCTAGCTCCGAAAATACGTATACTCAGCTTTATTCTACTAAACTCAATCGAGGAAACAGAGAAACAGAAGCATTAACCTTTGTGAAGGCGAAGCATGGGACTATTGAAGCGAGAATTCGCGCGAAACCAGTTGCCTTCCAGAGTTCTCTCCGACGCCGGAATTGAGGTTTGCCCCGATTCACGCGGCGGAAGGGTCTTAGCTGAGATTGAGGTCTCCTTATCTGCTTCTTTTACTTCAAGGGAGAAGTAATCAGGTGCAGCAGATTCCGGCGAGGGAGATAGGACCGTTGAGAGAGGAATATGGTTACGCAGGACAATGTAGGGCTCAATTTCGGAGGAGGACAATGGAGGAGGAGACGGTGGCGACGGCGTTTCATCCGCCGTAGCGTCGCCGCCAAGGCTGCTTAGGGTTTCATATAAAAACTCCTTTTCCATGGCAAGGGCTGAAGCGTACGGATCGCCAGAATTAGTTTTCTTCTTAAAGTAATTATTATTAAATAAATATTTTTATAATTATATTTTATGAATTTAATATTACTATATATTTTACTATTAATATAATAAGATATTTTTTAAAACTAAATGTAGTGATAATATTTTATACAATTTTTTATTTTTATATTAATTTTATTTGTATAAAATAAATATAAAAATAAATATTTCAAAGTAATATTATTTATTACTTTATTTTATTTATTGGGTTTTTATTAAAAAAATTAATTATTATTATTTATGTAATATTTAATTCTTTTTCAAAATATGTTTAGTAATAAAATATCAGAATTTAAAATGATTCTCTCAAACCCATCTTATAAACCAAATATCCTTATTGAAATGGTTAAACTCATACCCATTCTCTTTACTTTCAAATCCATATCTTAGTGATTCCGACACTTAAAACAAACGCCCCCTAAACCAAACAGCTTTATTGGAATCTCTAAACCCATACACATTTCCTTTACTTTCAAACTCATACTCATAGTGTATGAAGTGAAATTTATTTAATATAATAATTTTTTAAGCAATTTATTTGTCAGTCGAAGTGAAATATAAATCTCAGCTCACCTCCACAAATCAGAATAGTTCGAAAAATGACAACCAATTAGGATCGCCAAAACATCAATTCACTTGAAGTTTCACCAACAAAACCAAATGAAAATCCAATTAAATGAACAATTAGCATTTACATCCAGAAATTAATCCTCAAGACGATGGCAAAAATCAAGAGGACACTAAATTTACAGATGACAAATCATGTCGCACATATTTTGAGCTCCATACGCTTTAAATTATTACACCCATGAAGCCTTCGAACTGTGCTCTCCCTCACACACACAAACACGTACGCGCAGAGAGAGTTTTAACACGATAGCAAGGTAAAACCAGAACAACAATCGGAAAATACAGAGGGAGGAAAGATTTACCTGACGGAAAGTGGAGAAGGGAATAGTAGGGATGAAATGGCAAATGAGAGGAGGCCTCGCTCGCTCTATATATAAATGTAAGCTGGAGGCGATTGCAATGGCCGCAGCGAAACTATTTAGGGTTTAGGGTTTTAGCTTTTATTCTTTTCCTAAATTGCCCTTATACTTTCATGTATTTTCATTTCACCCCTCCTATTTTTATTTTTTTCAATTGAATTACTTAATTAAATGTAAAATCAAACTGCAGATTATTTCTTTCATAGAATCTTGTTGAACCCAGTTGATATCAATGTATAAATACAAAATCTTGATGAATCCAGTTGATATCATTGTACAACCACATTACAAATTGCAGATTATCATCATCTTACAAGAATGTTTGATCCCAATCATTAATTCATCCAAAGATTTTCTGCCCATCCTAGTCTAGGATTTCGATAGTTTTGCTGATAACAACTCAACCAAGCCATTGTTGACAGCGACGATCCCCACTGCCTCCGACAGCACGCCGGATGCTGATCTTCTCACCGGCATACTTCTCCTGGAGCCACTCGAAAGCGTTCACATCCAGTTTCCCAGAAACAGATTTCCCCTGCTTCCTACGAGCTTGCTGCTCCCTGATCGAAGACCACAGTTTCTCAATGGCATCCCTTTGTCGAGTGGTGAATCTTGATATGTTATCCGATGCATGCTTTGCTAAAATGTCGATGGCTGTTTGGCACCTGCGGAAGAGATGGCGGCAGCTGCTGCATTAGAATACTACCAATTTTTATCATGCAAAGATTTTAGACTATTATTATCACATAAGAAATTCAACCATGGAATTTTGTATCTCTTTGCAGCAGTCTCTAAGCACAGAAGTAATGCTTCTCTCTGCAACTTGAGGAACACCCTCTTGTCTTCATCTTCTTTTCTACTACTGGATAAAGACTCTTTCTTCCCGTTGGATATAAGGGCATCCAGTCCAAATGGATCAGGCACCTCGTCGTCGCACGTGGAAGCAGAGGTTTCCTTTTTTGCGTCCTTGCATTCTTCTTTGAAGGCAGCAGCTTCCTCCGCATCATCTTCTTTACTTGCAACAGGAAGAGAGGATATAGCTTCTTTTATTCTCCCAGTTGCTTTTGAGAACTGAAATTTTTTCCAGACAAAGGATATGTCAGATACAGCACCCAACTGATCATATTTTTTTCTTAACATCTTAAAGTCATCAAAATCATAGACATAGAATCCAAATAACTCAGAGCAACTAACAATAAAGTTTTTTCAATTGTCGGAATATGGCAACAGAAACTCATGAAAAAATATTAAAGAGCATTCTCAATAGCCAAAAGAAGTACATTCAAACATGTGGTCACCTTAAAGCAATTCAGACACAACCAGATCCAAATTCTCTGAACACCAAAAATCATCATTTCAGCCAAGCAAATAATGACATTACAAGATCCAACCTACAAAACTTAATATATCTCAAAATCCAATTATAATGTAGATAGAAAAGGCATATATCTAGTTTATGTGGGAGATAGAAGAGTTTGGTTGAACTGTATCCAGAACATAAGAGAGAGTTTCAGGCTCAACTTCTCATTACCATACCATGAGGAGAAATTTTATACTCACTTAATCTTAGTTTGGACATCTAGAACTGAGCTCAGTAGAGCATAATTCAACGGTTTGAAACTGTATGAGAAAGTTCATCCATAAGAAGTCAGCTTCCACATTTTAAATAAATGACTAAGCTGCAACATAAAAGGGAAAATAAGGAACACTAGGCTGCTCCACCCAGCCCTACAGGATTTTAGATCAGCGATTCAATGTGTATCATTCCAGTTTTTCTCTAAAAACTGGAGCTTTTAGGTGCTGCCCAAACATGAATGTGTAGTTGAATAAACTGAAGAAGGGGTGAGGAGGGCAGGAGGGGGATTTCAAATTACTAGAAACTGATGGTTGACACCCCCCCCCCAAAATAAAAAAAAAAAACAAAACAAAACAAAACAAAAACAGCAACTCTTTCCGTCACTGAATGAAAAACTACCAACAAACAAAAAGCACAGTTTTTCCCCTTATCTGAATGTGTTACCTCCATCCAGCCACCACGCCACCGAACAACCACTGCCAAACAAGGCCTTCAGTTCATGATCAAATATCCACAAAGAAACAACCATGAAGCAAAGCAAAGTTCTACCATCAGTTCACCACCATAGTAGCAACGCATTCACTATTGGAAGAAGAAAGAGAGATGTTACTAAGGAGCAACTGCAGGCAGTTGATTATTGTGTGTTTATGCCAGCTGACGACCCACAGAGAAACTTGTATTTGGGGACAATGGGTTCAAGATAAAAAATTAGGACAGCTAAACCCAATTAAATAGATGCCGAAACTGCAAAATATGCAATGGGCACCTTATTTCCAAATTCATGAGAATCTGGCAAGATAGTAAACTACATTTCAATTAGGGTAAATCACATTTACAGAGACAATTCATTGTAAATTAAAAGGAACACCCTAATGGAGATATTTATATTACTGTTAGAACTTATTTGTCTCTTGGAAGCATAAATAATAAACTCAAAAGACGTTCTTCACAAGCTTAGTTGGGTGAGGTGATATTCACTAGAAGAGAGAATTTTAAATAAATGTAATTTAATGCTAAACAAAATTGAAGAAAATCAAGGCTGATACTAGCATACACAAATGCAATTGCAACATGGCCAAGGTGAAAATGTGAAATATTTATGATTAGAATGACAAGTGTTTCTCCTCATCAAGCCAAGCACTGTCACCTCAACAAGTGAAGCAGTAAAACATGATCAGATGAAATATGCAATATTCTTGCAGTTAAAGGCTCGCAGCAATCCTCCCGACAATAAGATCATTGAATCGATAAGACCACGAGAGAACAGAACTAGCAACTGAATAAAAACACATCATTTACCCTGGGTTACATCAATGTTGTCAATAGTAGAAAATGAAACTTCCTTATATGGACATCATAATAAACATGTCCATGAACCAAAACATCACTTCGGTTTCTCGTTTCAATGATATAACGAGAGATGAGATGATACTTGCAATTCTAAAAAAGAGTAAAACAGGATCTAATAAGAACGAAATGACAACTGAAGCTGTGAAGAAAATGAAGACGTAGCAATGACCAGCTGTTCTTTGGAGCATAAAAGATATCAGAGTAAATATTAGACACAGACAAATCTTTTTTAACTGGGAGAT
>JAPKLW010000480.1:330803-344358 GCA_026898455.1 Plectranthus barbatus
ATCAGAGTAAATATTAGACACAGACAAATCTTTTTTAACTGGGAGATTTTAGAAATCACATGCTGAGAGCTAACCAAAACACCAATCCAACCTATTGAGCAAACACAGTCTACGAACTGTGTAAACCCATTTCCTGAACTTATATATTTGATGCATAAAGCCTTTATGAAATTTAATATTAATGAGGATAAATATTCAAAGTTTTCTAGGTACACATGGTATCAGGCATACTATCTGCAATTTTCTGTCTCTGTATTTAAATTATTAAATTCGCTGATACGTCTCTCTTATAGTTGGAAGTTCTCGAAAGGTATATGAAATGTGAATGACAGAAACTTGACAGTAAGAGCAGGCAAATGCCTATATGACTATATCTCATGACTATATGACTATATCTCATGATATAGTCAGTGTGAAAAAACTCCAAGAAAAAATTGTGGGCATATGGGCTAGATGCTGAATGCATGATAAAGTACAGTAAGAGATTGAAAAGATAAGCTGTTAGAGAGAGTGTGCTCTAGAGAGATTGGAGGGGAGCAAAGTAAAGGAGACAAACTGAGAAAATAATCAAGAATGTTGTACAAGAAGCACATCAAATGAACAAAAGAATGCATAAGATAAGTTTACAAACTTACCACAAAACTATCATCAGTGAACAGATCATTTGCCCAAACAGCCCTGATTGTCCATGCAGTCAACAGATTTTGTTGCTTCTCACTTAGGCACTGCATGATTTAGAATCAAATTAATCAACATTATCTTCTAACCAAAGTAGAGATATACATTAGTAAGGGGATATTTGAATGCTTACTCCAGCTGCATCTTGAGCTGCTGAGAATAGTTCGTGATAGTCAGCACGTAAAGAGGGCTCATTGCAACTAGTTAAGGAGAACATAGCAGCTTCAAGTACGGCAAAGAAGTACTCACTGGTCCCTTCCTTTATACTGCCAGCCTGAATCAACTGTATCGCAAGCTTAGATGCCTTACTGAACTTTGAAGGATTTTTTATGTGCGAAGCTATCTTTTGCATAGCATCAATTACTTGTTTTTCTGAGGCATCAGTTGTTGTTTTAAACCTCAAGCGCTTTCCAGGAGCAGATGCATTTTCTTTTAGGAAAAAACAAAGTGTTTTTAGGAACAAATCAGGTATTGGCCAGAAAATGAACCTCCACACACAGTTCACTTCAAAAAACATGCGAATGGAAAAGATAGCATAATCTTTAATTGACAAAAACTAAGCAATTCATTTAGGCTAAACTAATCAGAAATATCCATGGAATCCCGGAGGAAACAGAAATCGTTTAAGCTTCATCCCAATTTTATATTAATCTCAATCAACGTGAAAAGTATGAATCGTTTTAAGCTTAATCAACACATAAATCATTAAGTATCACATTCATGAGGAATCCAATTAATGGGAAATTGATGAAAACCCTCAACAACATTCCTGAAACCTCAACCATCACAAAGAATTAAAGAGCTCCAAATAGTAAAATAAACATGGAGGATGAAACCCCAAAACCCACAACTATGCACTAAAAGTTCAATCTTGACAGAAAGAACCACTTGACACAGAACTTTCAAAGTAAAAAATAAAATAAAATAAAATAAAAAAATACCAGACGAGTGACGAGAAGATATAATCCCTAACAATTTACAAGAAGTACCTTCAGGCTGTGACTGGGCCGGTGGCTTAGGGCGTTTCAGGGCGCTCTTTAGCGCAGGAGCAGGAGCAGGAGCAGGCGCAGGCGGTGGAGGCGGTATAGGAGAAGATTCTTGACTAATTATTGAATGTTGAGATTGAGGCGCACTTGGGGGCGGCAAATCATGAAAAAGATCACCAGCCATTCATGTACCCTTTGCCTAAATTCTCTTCTTTTCCTGAACTCGAGTTTTGAAGGGATTGGAAGAGAGAGAGAGAATCGGTGTCGGGATTATTTTATTTCTGTGGAAAAACGGGGGAGCGTGATCGTGAACAATGTATTTAGCCGAATATCTAATACCAACGCCATTTTACTACTGCCAACATCAGACGAGTGGCTATTTACATACTTAACCCTCAAAACATTGGAATGCAATGCCTGTGCAAAACCAAGTGAGGTCAATATTAAATAGGAAGTTCTTGGGTTAGGCAGACCTAACGATTTAGACGGGTTTTATCCATTAACCCAAACTCAAACTTATATAATATACTTTAATTAGGATTAATAAATCCTATTTGGGATGGGTCAATCTATTTGGATAGGATAAAACCCGCCTAAACCGTTTAGGCCTGCCTAACGCAAGTTTTTGTCATATTAAATATGTTACAAATTATCATGATTTTTCAGAATATATCACAAATTATGTATATTATTAATATAAAAGGTAAATTATTAATTTTGTTTTAAAAATATATATAAACAATTACTATTGCATTAAATTTATGGTGGGGAAAAAATCCAGCAATGAAAATTTGAAAGCTATCTAATTTTGAGTGAAGTCTAGTAGACAATATCAACTTTTAGGACATTAAGTTCTTACTCCATAATTTTGAAACATAACATATAATTTTACATATATTTTACTAACATGTATTTTTATAATATATTTAAAAATTCATAATAATTTATAGTAAATTCAAACATTTACCTAACCAGAACTATACATGTTTTTCTTTGTTGACAGTTTATAAAGTCTTCTCTCTACATTAATTCATTTTGGCGTCTTATAATTAGGATCAGCGTCGGCCCTCTGATTTTAGGACCCTATATGATCAATATAAATGGTACCTAATTTTATTATTATAATTATAAAAAAAATACTAATAAAATTTAATATAATTATATATAAAAGGCAAAAACTTGCGTTAGGCAGACCTAAACGGTTTAGGCGGGTTTTATCCTACCCAAATGGGTTCACACTCATCCCAAATAGGGTATATTATATGGGTTTGGGCTTGGGTTAATGGATAAAATCCGCCTAAAGCTTGGGTTAATGGATAAAACCCGCCTAAATCGTTTAGGTCTGCCTAACCCAAGACCTTCCCTATATAAAATATGGTTCAAGTCATTTTTATTTAAAATTTGTTCAAAAATTGTGAATTAAAAAAAATCATATTCTTTACTTGTAAATCATTTGAGTTGTAGCTAATATGATCGGTCGTCACTCAGAAGACTCAACAAAACTTTCAGTGAACGAACTTGTAGTCAAGAAGGAAACTTAACCTACAAGATCAAGGGGAAGCCAAGAAGGAAGACAAAAGGAACTAAAGGATTCTTCCTTCATAAATCAGAGTGGAGATCCAGTAGGAATTCATCGGACTGTATTAAATAGAGACATTCTGATAAAAAAAAAGTTTGTCATTCTGCAAAAGATACGGTTATCTTTCTGGAAAGGATAGTGAGACCAACGACTAGCAAACGGCTACTTTTGAAACAACTTCTTGTTAATTTTTTTAAAAGAAGCCCAAAGATTTACACCCAACCATTCAACGTTTTATGAAGAACTAAGCATCACAATCCTTCAACCTTCAAAGCATAGCAACGTCTTCCTGGTAAATCTTGTGATGACTGAAGCCAAACATGAGCTTAGTGTTAGGAAGTATTCCTACCTACTTGATTGTTTTGATGTGTCAAAGATTGTATAGAAACCACCAGTTAAGACTAGTCTCTAGATAGCTCTAGTTTGTATCAAACTTGTAAAGTCCTGTTTAGGATTTTCCTTGAATTGTAACAGAGCTGATCATGACAAACTGGGTTCGGAATCTAACCCACCAGTTCAAGATGCGAAAGGAATGAGAATAAATGGGCTACTAGTTTGGAAATTGATATTCAGCGAAATTGGCTTACGTCACCAATTTACAAGCTCAGGATAATCTCACAATACCAATCCACACATAGTGACAAGAGAACAAAGTCAGAGGAAGGTTCTACAAGGTCAAACTACAAGAATAGATATTACTTCAAGTCTGGAGACCCTGGTGATCAATCAATTTTTGATTTCTCGGACTGACGAAGAGTCGTTCTGACACAAAGTTACACGTCAACATCCATTGTCAGAAAAGGACGAAGCAGACGCATAAGTTCTGGAAAAGCACCATGTCCTTCGCAGAGAAGAGAGACATTTGATTGGACAACATCTAGATTGTCTCTAAATGGCTACAAATTTGAAACATCTCAAACTCGCTAAGCAACAAATTTTCAGAAACACGAACTGGTGAGCAACTACCAGTTTATGACATGCAAGTCTGTTTAATCTTATTTCCATTGTGCATCAACTTTGATCTCGGGACCAACACTTAGTGTTGTGTTCGTAGTAATGCCCTGTACCTGAAGTTGCGTGGAATCCAGAGAATGGACAAGCTTCCCGAAATCAGAAGGAGTTTAGTTACATTGTGTTATATGTTCTTAGTGATTTTTTATCGGTGGATCTAATAGTAGATGTAGGATATTTGGTATCCGAACCACTATAAAATCTGATGACATTTATTTTTTTATTATTTTGTTTGCCTATCATCCTACATTTTTATTTGTTTATTTGAAACCTAATAACTGATTGAGTTGTAGGTGTAAGTACTCGAATTTACCTAAGTAAAACTTAAGAGTTTAAGCTTTTGAAAAGTCCAACTGACTTGAGTAATAGTAGGACCATTATATTAAGAGTTTCGATATGTATTAATACTGATAATTTGGGATCAGCATTATGGATTCGAGATTCCTAAAAATATATTGTGTGAATTTTAATAAATACTTTTTTTAAAAAAAAACTTATTATTAGACAAAGTCCAAATTGTAATATAACTTTCATAGTGACATTGAAATTTATGAACATCAATAAAATATCTCTATATAAGAAATTTGATTAGAAGAATAATTCATCTCGTATAAATTTTGCAACAATCATTTCCAAACGAACCTAGTCGACTATGATTGGAATGAATGGTTGAGATGAGCATTGTGATACAGTGAACATGCTTCCCATTTGCTTAGTGGTGGCCACGGGCCGGTTCCGGTTCGAAATCGTCGGTTCGGCGGTTTTAGAAAATTGGAACCGGAACCGGCCCTTGAGAAAAAGGTTTCGGTTCCAGTTCCGAACCGGAACCGGCGATTCCGATTCAACACGGTTCCGGTTTGGAACCGGCGGTTTGATAAATTTTTTATTTTTTATTTTTTTTATTTTTTCAGCGACACGCGGCGCTCTCTGATTCGTCGATTTTTGAATTTTTCAAAAAAATTATCCCGCCATTCCGTCGGAATCGAAACCGCCGGTTCCGGTTTGGGCCATCTCTTGAACTTGAACCGGCCCGTCGAAAAACGGTTCCGATTCCAGTTCAGAACCGTGAACCGCCGGGCCGGTTCCGATTCCAAATGGACACCACTACATTTGCTCATGTGACCGCCATATATTTCATAAAGAAAAACCCTAATTTCAAAACCCAATATATATAATCCCAATTCCTCAAAAAAAAATAGATGAATTTTAACCTATGCGTTGATCACATCAATGATTAATGTATTTCAAATTATAATATATATATGACTAATAAGATCAATGTATTTGAAATTATAATTTATTATAAAGCAATTAAATTCATAATTTTAAAAAAAAATTATACGAACCATTGATTATTTATGGAATCTCACTGGAAAGTTTTCCCCCATACATAGTAGAAATAGAACATTGTCCTCCATTTATATGTATGCAATTTATGTTTGAGATACATCTATGATCTATTATTAAACATGTATATAGTTGAAAAGGGTGAGAAAAATACAAATATTAATCACATAATTTGCATATCTAAGTTTAGCGTACGTGGTTAGTATAAAATTATTTATAAAAAAAAAACTTGATGTCTGTTCATATCAAATATATATATATAAATTTTGTTCAATTTAAATTAAAATGATACTTATTTTATTTCAATTATATTTTTTAATCACAATAATTACTTGAACCATCACATGATGCTTGTTGACTTAAAATTAATAATTAGTTGTGAGTAGACATGGCCAAATGGGCCCGGAACCGGCTGAACTGGCCCGGAACCGGCCCGCTGTTCAATGAACTGGCCCGGAACCGTGTGCCACGGTTTGAAACCAGAACCGGACCCATATTTAGACGGGCCGGTTCCGGTTCAACGTTTTCAGGCCCATGGAACCGCCGGTTCTGAACCGGCTGAACCGGCGGTTCTTCTTTTTTTTATTAAAAATATAAATTATTACAAATGTGGTTGTGAGGATTCGAACCACTACCCTCAAAGAAAATATCACACCACTCAACCACTGGGCTAATCAACTTCATTATGAAATTAAAGGGTTATAATAAATATACTGTAAATTGTTTCAAACAATTTCCCAAATAACTTATTTCCTTATTATTATTGACTAAATCACATTTTTAAATATATAAAAACTATAAAAATGAGATTATTATATTACAATTATTTAATTTCTTAGATTAATGCATAATATATCATATTTAATTTAATTGAGCATTATTTGTACTATTGTGAGAGTTTCAAGATTATCAAGTAAATAATAAATAATAATTTAAATCAACTTAGAGATCATATATCCACTAGGCTACTTATCCTCTTTTGTTGTAAAAATTATTCTAAAATGTATTAATCTATTATCTTTACAACTTTCAAGTCAATTATAATTATAATCTTTACAACGAAAGATGATTAGTAGCCTAGTGGATAGTTCTTAGATGTTGTAAGTTCAATCTCAAATTAAGTTCCTGAGTACTTATCCATTGAACCACAACACCTCTGTTGGTTAAAAATTATTGTTAAATATATAAGATCCATAAATACGAGATTATTATAAGTAATTCTTATTTTTTCAATATTTCTTATATATTACTAAACAATAATAATATCCTTAAATAGGATATATAATTGACAAATATTATTTCAAACCAATGAAATTGATTGTTAAAATATTATTGCATCTTATAAGTTACAATATATCTCACATAACAATAGATTGATTCATAATGAATATAAACTTTTAAGATTGCTACTAACTTAAAAGTAAATCTTAGATTAATGGGTAATATATCATATTTATTTATACTAACTTTTAATAATATTATTTTAATTAAATGTTATTTAGTTTACAACTATACGGTTTAATACAAAGATTGGACTAAAAAAATAAAATGAATACACAAAGAATTAAAGAGGTTTTCAATTTTCATACATACTAATTTAACTCAAAGGTTATATTATAACAAATGATAATATATGTCATTAAAATCTTATTATTTAATAATTAATAGATAACAAATCTAAACTTATAATAATGTTACTAATTTTAATATTAAGTATTGAAAAAATGCATAATATATCATATTATTTTAGTTGAACATTATTTGTGAATATCAAGTAAATAATAAATAATAATTTAAATCAATATATTTATTTAATTAATATTATTATATATTATAACTTATAAGTTATAACATATTTTACATTATAATTATAATAGATTTATAAAGGTAATAGTTTTATATTTTTTAGATCAAATTTATTCTAACAGAGGATTAGTAGCCTAGTGTATAAATGATCTCTAAATTTCATAGAGGTTACAAGTTCGAAACCTCTTATTTACATTTTAAAAAAAATCAAAAAAAAATAAAAACCGGCTGAACCGCCGGTTCCGGGCCGAAAACTGGAACCGTCCCCTTCATTTGGCGGGCCGGTTCAGGACCCTGGTTTCTGGAACTGCCGAACCGGCGGTTCCGAACCGGCCCGGAACCGACCCGTGGCCATGTCTAGTTATGAGACTAGTTTCAAATATTCAAATTCACACTTTATTTATTATTGCTTACTATGCTTGATTAATTTAAGAATGATGCTTTTTCATCTAAAATTTAATGTATATTTAACTCATCAATGATGATTAACAATCTACATATATTACCATACCCTATAAAATCGATATCTATAATTAATCTTCAAATGAAACTTATTTCATTTGATAAAAATTTGTGCTAAGGCATTCTAAATGGGATCCATTTTACAGTATGTTTACTTTGAACGGAATTCTTATTTGTGTATAGCACATTCCGATTGAAATGTAAATTGATGATATATAATAGCATTGTAGATGATGTAACTAAATGTAGATCTAGAACGAAATACATACAATGTAAAATAAATTCTAAACAAAATGCGTTCAAATATCACACAAAAGCTCATTTGATTTATGGCAAAAAATTGCGTTAGGCACGCCTAAACGGTTTAGACGAGTTTTATTCATACTCAAATAGGTTTACTCATCCCAAATAAAGTTTATTAATCCCTAATTAAAATATATTAAATAAATTTAATTTGGGTTAATGAATAAAACTCGCCTAAATCGTAAAACTTCCCCTCATTTATACAAGAACTCAAATGGCGACAAAGAAAGAGACAGGTAAACGAATACTTTGACTGTTTCTGAATAAAACAAAGAAATCCATTGTTTAATCCCCCATTAATATATCTAACATTATTGAGTTTAGTTTAATTTAATCTGGCCTTAACCACCCTTTTTCTTCCTTTGCTACAATACTTTATTACACTCAACCTTATCTTCTCCCAATCCCATTCACTTAATTAATTAATTAGGGTTCTTATTCTCTAGTGCTCTTGCTTTATTCCATCCATCAATCCCACCTACAAATTTCCACCTCCTCCCTTCCATTCCATATTTCTCGCTCAACCCTCTTCTTTTCTTCTGTTTTGGACGATCACCAACCTGCAGTTTACTGAATTTGTTGAGAGAGAGGGAGAGATGACGAACCGGTGGTGGGCTGGTGGAGGAGGAGGAGGTCTACCGGCAGCTGCTGGAGTGGACTCATCTTCATCGTCGTCGCCGGCAATCAGGAAGTCCGATCTGGGCATGTCCGTCAATGATAGCAATATCGGGGATCTTCACCACCTACCTCCGTCGTCGACTATGAAGAATCCAGATCTCAGCATAGCCATGAACGACGGCGTCTTCCGCGGAGGCGGAGGCGGAGGCGAAGACGAGGAGAGGGAGCTGAGCGACGAGCCCAGGGAGGGTGCAGTCGAAGTGCCGGCGCGGAGGGCGAGAGGGAGGCCGGCGGGCTCCAAGAACAAGCCCAAGCCGCCCATCTTCGTCACCCGCGACAGCCCTAACGCGCTGCGCAGCCACGTCTTGGAGGTGGCCAACGGCTCCGACGTGGCGGACTGCATCGCGCAGTTCGCCAGGCGGCGGCAGAGGGGGGTCTGCGTGCTCAGCGCTAATGGAACAGTGACCAACGTCACCATCAGGCAGCCGTCGGCCGCCGGGGCGGTGGCGTTGCACGGCAGGTTCGAGATCTTGTCCATGAACGGATCGTTCCTGCCGGGGCCGTCGCCGCCCGGGTCGACGGGGCTGACGGTGTACTTGGCGGGCGGGCAGGGGCAGGTGGTGGGTGGCAGCGTGGTGGGATCTTTGATGGCTGTAGGTCCGGTAATGGTGATTGCTTCCACTTTTTCGAATGCGGTGTACGAGAGGCTGCCGCTGGAGGAGGAGGAAGAGGGCGGCGGCGGTGGGGATGACGTGGCGGCGGCGGAGCAAGGCGGCATGGGTGATCCATCATCACTGCAGGGTGGGTATAATATGCAGCCGAATTTGCTTCATAATGGAGGGCAGCTGATGAACAATGAATCCTTTGCTTGGAATCATGGACGAAACCCATTCTAAGGTAATAATAAATTTATAATCAATTATTCTTACATATTCTTATATACATATATATATATATATATCATATTCAAATAAAAACTCATTTCTGAAGACGAACCTGAGTTTCTTCTTTAGATTAATGCATGTGATACTTTATTACAATATAAATATAATAATTCATTGTAATACATTTACCTCATATTTCATCACAATGAATTATTATAGTAAAGTACTTTAGTGAATTATATATCTTACGCACACGTACTATAATGAAATTCATAGTTCATTCCAGAAAATGAAGCATTCATAATTTCATATATATGTGTGTTTTCGTTACAATGGATAATTTCTCCTTTCAAATGATATTTTATCTCATAGTTTATTCATAAATTTTCTGGTAAGTATCTTTGAGTGTACATTGATGAAATATATATAGTTAACCTAGTTTAATTGGTGTTAAATAAAAAAGATGAAATATTACAAATATAATATGGATTGTAAGATTGCAATACTTATAATGGTCGATGAATATCGAACAAAAGGCTAATTATATGTTCATCTTCTTCATTTATATTTTATATATAACGTAGATATGATTTGTGCATGTGTGTTTGTGAATTGAATATATTTTTTTCCTTTTGAAGAATTGTTATATGAATTTCGTACATCTCAGCACTACATGTAATGATGTGGTAATCTCAATTGAAACATGAATAAATGATCAGGCTATTAATCGAAAGAGCTAGTCTTAGGCTTAACCCTACGTAGAATTGGTCGGGCTCATTTTATAAATCGAAGAAGTTAAACTTTAACCAAATTAAAGGCTTATTTAGTAAACCATAGTGAGATGGAATATTGTATAATTCGAACAAGTGTGGTAGCTAGTAAATAATATTATTCTTATTATAAGGACCCTATTTATACAAAGTAAAGTTAGAGCGAGAAACTAGAGAGTAATTAATCCCATAACTAGTTACAAAAATTCTTCATATGCCATAAAATCTAGAAGGGTGCAATTGTAATCTAAGTTGAAAAAGCCTTGGATAATTGAGTCCCCTCATTCATATATGCCATTGAGTGATTTGCTTGTTAATAGAGTCCTTCGAGTATTGTTTTCATGCATGATCTCTTTGCAAGTTAGTCTCCTTGGATTAAAAGAGATGTTGATTTCTTCTCACTCCTTCGGAAATTGAAAGGTCTGTTTTCCGGCTCGGCTAAACTTCTTGTTTGATGATTCACGACTCCTTCATTTTCAAGAGTCTCTCTAGAATTCTGATTTTGATACCTAACAAAGTATATGAAACTTAAAATTTAGACTTTAGATTCCGAATTTATTTAAATAACATTCAATGGTATGTTAAAATAGAGTTGATCACTGACACACTTTTTAAGGAAAGTCATTTTGTAATGTAATGATTGTAAAATGAGCCAAAACCCTAGCTAAAATTTGAGGCTATCTATCTACTTAGTGTTTTTCATCTTTCCTCATTCATGTCAACAAATGTTGGTGCAGGGAGTAATGGGGGAAGTATTTTTAGAGTTGGCAACTAAGCCGAAACAATCAACGTCGGAAGATGCATGCAGCTTGGTCAGAACTTGAATTAATTTATATTGTGGAGCAATAATTCCTATTGATATTGTATAATTTCTAAATTAAACACTCAGCATGGATATATTTTGAATTATGACATGTAATATATTTAGCTTGAGTAATACTTTTCTTTTAACTCTTTTACATTAATTTAAACTCACATACCCACCTGTCCACTAGAAAACTTGAACCCAAGAAATCTTGGTCATAAATAATATGTTTTCACCGCTGCACCCCAAACAAAGGACAAACTTAAGTAATTATACCAATTAATTTCATAGAAGAAGGAATATTCATGCCATAATTAAGTATAAACCAGTAACTAATCTCAAATTCTCAATCATTTATAGATGTGAAAGAATGATTATTAATTAGGTTCAGGCCATCTGAGTATTCTTTATGCTATATGATTCCATTTTCTTTTTTCTTTTTTTTTTGGAAGTCAATCGCTCAACATTTGTATTAATTTTGATGGAAAATAATGGATAGTACATTAATTCACATAAAATGATTACTACTTGAACTCTCTCGCAATATGTATAATATATACAAGAACTTTACCTAGTGAGAGAAGTTGTAGTTAGATTGAGATTGTATGGCAGTGGTAATCTGATAATGTTATATATCAACTTTCAAAAAAGGCAGAAATGGTTGATGAAAATATTGTAGAATGCAATGTATATTATAGTAGATTGTGGTGTATTTTATCCCGAGAATGCAATATATAATGGAGTACAAAAGAAGAAGTGCATAATGCAGATAATAATATTGTACTAATAAGTAAAATCAATTAATGAAGTGGGCAAATTGTTTAATATAGATTTTTTTTTCAGGCAGCAATTGAGGTGATTTAATTTTGAACATGCTCACTTTTTAGTGTTCATTAATGAATTATATAAGTAGCTCTAGGGTTTCTAGGGCTAGTTTTCAATTTATATTGTCTATTTTCAGATTCTTAGAGGTTATTTTAAATTCTTAAAATTAGTCTATTATGAAATAAATTACATATATATCACTAAAACTTGAAGTATAGTATAGTGCATAATGCAAAATAAGTCGCATAAAAAAAAGGCAAATCGTGTTAGTGAATAAATAGAAAAGGGTTTCCAATTGAACATATTTTGATAGTGGATTGGTAAAATGTAGTGGAAATATTTTTAAATATCCATTTTTATAAAATACATTACAAAAATATTCACTTACACATCATAAAAATACCCAAAAGTATAATTTTCTGTCAAAATCAGACATTCAGGTGTTTTTTTTTTAAACAAAAATAAATTTTGAATATAAATCTAATATTATACTCCCTCCGTCCCGGTCAAATTGTCCACATTTGACCGGGCACGATAACCAATGCATGTGAGTAGTAGTAGGTAATGGTGGGATGAATATTTTATTGATGAGTGTGAGAAATTTGCTATTTTAGGAAAGTGGACTAATATTGTGGGACATACGAAAAAGGAAATGTAGACAATTTACTTGGGACAGAGGGAGTATTATTTTTCTATTTTGTCTCTCAGTTCTCATCCTATATATTGCAGAATAAGACCACATGTGATTTTAAAAAATAAAATTTAAAATTAAAAAAAATAATTGTGATACCAGATCAAACCTAATTCAGACCGAAACCGACCCAATTCAGACTCGGAACAGACCCGGAATCGATTAAATTGTTTTTGATACTTCCTATTCAGCTTGTGTGAAAATATATAAAATAGCATTAACCATTGTCAATGGCATAAAATGCATAGTAAAAAAAAAATCAGCAAATCAAAAATAGTTCACATAAATTCCTAATTCCTTCGTATTGCTATTTTTTAGGTTGATGTTAGTTTAGGATCAAAATCTTTTTTATTTTGAAAAACAAATCAAATATAGAACACCATGTTTAACCAAAAATAAACGAAACCCTAATTAACCAAGAAGCAAAACTCAAGGATCCAAATATATAACGGTAACTCAAGTATTACCAGCAAAACATAGCTGAATCATCAATCTTTGATTACAAGAAAGCAAAGCTTAATGTGAAGAAATTCCAACATTACATAGCTGCTGGATATATCATCAGGAAAGCAAATCATAATGTGAAGATTTAGCAGAAGCATTACCAGTAGTAGAGTAGAGTAGAGTAGAGTAGGGACAACTTCAAATGTTGGAAGTGAGGAGATGAAAACAGTTTTGCTAGTCTCCAAAGATCAATCAAATTCAAATAGGGTCTTCAGTGGTAAAGTTGACAGCAAGATCCCAATAATGAGACACCCCGTGATCTGAAAAGAATTTGCGCGCAGCTGCT
>JAPKLW010000480.1:349358-386286 GCA_026898455.1 Plectranthus barbatus
TATATATATATATATATATATATATATATTATTATACATCTAACTATTTTTATTTATTTGATAATACCAAAGCATACAAAACTTATAAAGAAAGATAAAATAGTGAAAACATAAGGTTTAACTAAAATATATTATATATGTATGTGCTATAACATTAAAATTTATCATGTAAAATAAAATTAATGTGATGTAATGATTTACACTGCACTATGTGCAAATTAATTATATGGTATTTTATTTTATGATATATTAAGATGAAATTAATAAAGTTATATATCTTAACATTTTTTATAGATTATCTTTAATATATTTAATTTTTATTCGTTAATATTACACATATTATAATATAAAATATTTTCTACATTATACGTCAAACTATATATACATTTAATAAAATAAAAAGAAATACATTAAATATAAAGTCTATGAGATTTGATTTTAATATTATCCTATAATAATGTTATATTTGTATTATTCTAAAAAAATAGTAAATATAATAAATTAATGAGATATAATAATTTAAAGAAGAAGTGACAAATATAATTTTTTAATATTTTTAATTATTTTTTATTGTATATATATTATAATAGAATAAATAAAAAAAATTAAAAAAATTATGTGAATTTTTGGAGTGAACAATTTATTTTACTACTTTGATTTAATATATATATATATATATATATATATATATATATATATATATATATAGATAGCTAGATTAATTTATTTATTTTTAAATTTGGTTAGATATTTGAATAAGATTAAACGGGTTATTTAGGTCATTATCGAGTCGACCTGAAAATAAACAGGTCGGGTTCGGGTTAAACTTTCTAGACCCGAAAAATAAATGGGTTGGGTTCAGGTTGGCATATAACGTGTTAATATTAGGTCTCAACCCGACCTGCCAACCCGAACCCAACCCAATTGCCACCCCTATGATATATAATCAATTGATCGCAACACGATGTCAAACGATCCTACTTCCACTCTTCAATCGACTGATGGATCAGAAATTACTAGAACATTTATACAAGTTAATGTAACCGGTCAATAGCAATCGTGTGAAGTTCCTATGTCCTCTAGATATACGCGCACCCAACAAGTGCGGAATTACTACGAATGTGTCACTAGGCCTCACCAGTTGAAAAGTGTGAATTTGTGTTCTTCACGGATCATTGACATTATTGGTTGTTTAATGGGTTCTAGTTTCTAAAAAGAGTACATAAACCTGCCTCATATTCAACTCAAGAAAAGAGTATAAACTCAAGAACACAATTTCTAATTAAGAGGCTAAGAATCTCGTGTTCAGAAATACGAAATAATTAGATGTAATCAATAGGAATCAATAGTTATAACATAGCAGTATCAAGATCAGCAGCATTAAAGTGATATTCTTGAGGAGTGTTTATAGATTCCAACTTGTATAGGACAATGCATTATTTATTATTAAAAAATAAAAAAGACAACTTTGGTTTTAGTGCTGAAATGTTGTCTATAATTAAGCATTCAGTGAGAAGAGAAAAACATAGATGTAATATTAATTGTCATAGCAGTGAAACATCTAGCTTGTAACCATAATATCACGTGTTTGCGATTTCTAAAAACATCTCGATGTGTGAGTTTAAAAAAATATACTTATATTAAAAAAATACTAATTGGTAAAAACACGGCATCATGTTATTGCAGTGGCAGATACATTAGATTCTCTATGTGGAGTCAGATACTACTGGATTACATACAGCAGGGGAATTTGATCTACACCTACTCCTCCGAGGGGATCCATAATATTGATAGACTATCATGTTAAAAAAGAAGCCATGGATCCATCACAATTCACACACACAGCAGCCCCTATGCCACAATCCTTACACGCCCATTAAGAAACAACAACACACATTTTTCATGAATATAACACACCAAATAGATAGATAGATAGTTAGACTCCTTTTGGTACTAGCAATTAAGTTGGTTTAGCACTTGCCACATCATCCTTCATGCTGCCGCTCGAGGATGCTTGAATGTTGGTGTTTATGAGTTCCTCATACTGAAAAACATATATGACACACAAAGTGAAATCATTACTTACAAATCTGGTGCATCATTTGAAGAAACCCTTTCTAGTGGCATGAATCAGAATAAGAAGACAGGCTAGCATATCAGGAAGAATGAAGTGGAAGTGGGAAGTGACTAGTCCTTGCTTTTTGGCCATTTTCAGATTCAAAAAGACAAGCACAAAACATAATTAAATAAGAATAACCTCTCGGGACTTCTCTTGATGTGCAGCCAAAAGCTCATTATATCGTATTTGTAAATCAGAGAATTCTGTTTGCAGCTTTTCGTATTCTGACAGAGTTGGACCGCCTAATTTTTGCTGAATGAACCTGTTAAACCACAAATGTTGGTGGTTTATTCACATAACTTAATGTCTCCAAGTAAAAAGTGCAAAAATGATGCTGATATTTGGGAAGTCAGGATCCATCAAACATTGAATGAGTTAATGGCATGCTTTCTCCAAAACTAGAAGCAGATCAAAGTTACATATGTGAGTTCAATTGTTCAAAGGCACCAACCATAGTCTATACTACAAACTTAATATCATACACAAAAACAACTGTACCATAAAAATTTGAATGGATTATTCATTTACGATGTACTTACTCAATAGCTGAGGAAGGTTTGTCGTTCTGCTCATATAGTGCTACGAGAACTGCAGTTAAATGAAAAGGCTTAACAAGAACAACATACAGAAATGGAAGAGCAAACAAAGTAATTAGAATTGACCTTTTGTCAAAGCATCAAGAGCACCACTGGCCTCTAGGTACTTTCTGAAAGCTTCCTTCTTTGCTTCCTTTTCCTGTTGCGGACAAAAGCAAAATCAACATTTCAATAGAGACAGAGAAGCATCTGTATCACAAAAGTGGCACAAATAATTACAATCTGCATTAAACATATAGCAATTATCTGGCTCAGATGAAAACTTTATTTGTTATGGGGGATTCAGCCTCTGTTAAAATTGCTTCACAATTGGTAGTGAAACAACTATAAAGAAGACTTGATGCAATGTAGCTCCACAGGAATAGAAAGAACTATCAAATTTTACCATCAGATAAAAAAAAGAATATTCTAGTTCCTCATTGGCATTAAGATTTTTTTGTTTCACAGGCAAAAAAATCATATACATTTTGTTCTCAAGAGTATGGGCAATTTTTATTTTCATTTGTACTAAGCTGGAAAAAATATTTAGAAAAAAACATTCAGGCATGTTTTCGCAATCAGGTCCCAGGTGCGCGTAAATGGCAATTTGCATTGTTTAAAGGACGTTTATCTGAATCAACAAGCAGAAGCATTTTAATATCCTGCTATTCCTACTCCTACGATAAAAAGACTTAAAAGTTTTGATTGAAATGATGACCTATAAAATGAAAATGGCATGCAATCAAATAATGAGGACATTCTAGAGGCAAGTGGAATGAATACTTGGGAGATGGAGAAAGTATTCTGCTAATTTGGCAAAAAAATAATGAAACCTAGAGGCGGTCACAATTACAGAACCACAAATGTCAGAAGGAAGAGACCGCTTGAAATGTTCTACATATGATGAGGACATTCTACAGGAGGCAAGTGTGGAATGAATAATTGTGAGATCAAGAAAATATTCTACTAATTTGGCAAAAAAAAAAATAATGAAACCTAGAGGCGGTCACAATTACAGAACCACGAATGTCCAAAGGAAGATACTGCTTGACATGTTCTACTTATAATGAGGACATTCTAGAGGCAAGTGTGGCATAAATACTGGCAGATGAAGAAAATATTCAACTAATTTAGCAAAAAAAAAAAATGAAACCTAGAGGCTGTCACAATTACAGAACTATGAATGTCAGAAGGAAGAGCAAGCTCAAAATGTTCTACTTATCATCTATGGTCTCTAGTGTGCGACCACTGATCCAACATTAATCAGATGAACTTATAAATCACTGATGGAAATATTTGTTAGTGGGGATTGTCATTTAATGAATCGAGGCATGTTGATTGAACTGCATAAGTTTCGATAGACAATCTGGCTAAGCATGTCTGTATGTTGACTGAGCAGAATAAGATCCATCAAAATCTTGTGCGCCCTTGGCAGTGACCCTCATAAGCCAATAAGAAGTCATCTTCTTCTGATAGCATGAGTTATCATGAGAAGGTATAGCCTCCATGAAATTCGATTATAAATATGTATTTGAAACCGAGTGATCACTTCTTTTCTGTCCCTACTTAAGCATTTATCACTCTTCAGATTATCAAACTAACGGATTATAATACCAAATACATCTTGCAAGTCACGGGTCAGGTAAAAACAGAAGCAACTCCTCATATTAAGGCAAAGCAAATTCACTGGAAAGCACAGCTAGTAGTGCCGTTACAAATCTAGAATCTGAATAATGTGGATTCAATATATATATATATATATATATATAACCACCATACAATATCGTCCATATAAACACCAGATTCGATATTAATATCATTAAGTATCCAACTGAGATCTTCAATAAAAACCCACATTGACTATTTTGGATACTCGTATTTCTGCACAAAATTTATCTTCAGTAAATTACAAAAAAGTTAGCCCAATGCTGCGTGACTTCACAAACTACAAATTAGCAAGTGTAGAAGACCCAGATCCGCCTTTAAACATTATAGCTCAGCGACAATTTTCAATTCTTCCCAAATGAGATGCCAATAAAAATTTAGGAGGAATTCAGATATTTACCATGTTGTCGTGGAGAATTAGCCACTTCAAAACTTGGTAGCAGTGCAGTGCAGGATTTTGCCAGATGTGGAAGCCTCTCCTTTTTCGGTTGGGTGAAAGAGGAACTGAATATGGCGGAATCTATATTCCATACGAGTTTATTAATTAGCGACGAATGAGTGAGAAAATCATGAGCTGAGCTCTGTTAGAATTTGGGGGAAAATGGTTGCGGAATTACTTTTTAAGTTTTTCCTAAATCTGTACATTATTAAACTACTTTTACTGTAATCAAACTGGTTATATAAAAAACAATATATTAGTGTGAGCACATTAATATATATATATATATATATATATATAGAGGAGGGATCATGTAAAAAAAAATCCCCTTTGAGAAAAAAGAATGAATCATATCCATCAGACCTAAAAAAATCAATGGTTGATATTGAATCAAGCAACAACTAAAACGCAATGAAGCAACAAAATAATCAAGCAACTACTAAAGCACAATCAAGCAACATTGCAATCAAGCAATGACCTGAATGCAATCAAGCATCTTTCTCATTTTCTCACGTTAAGAGTTCTCACTGGATCCGCTCCCTATATATATATATATATATATATATATATATATATATATATATTATAGACAAAACTTGAGTTTGGCACGCCTAAAATGTTTAGGCGGGTTTTATCTATACCCAAATGAGTTCACCTATCCAAATAGGATTTATTAATCCCTAATTAGGGTATATTAGATAAGTTTGGCTTGGGTTAATAGATAAAATCTGTCTAAACCGTTTAGGCGTGCCTACCATGAAACCTTCCCTATATTATATTGTTATATTAACACATAAAGTGGTGATCTTATCACAACTCACAAGTCTCTTTTAGATAGGAGAAAAAAATAAATTTGGGTCAATATTTTTACAAATTCAATGATCCTGATTCAATGGTAAAATTTTATTTTATTATTATATAATTACTACAAAGGTGTATTGATAGTTAATAAATACATAATATATTTTTTTCATTACTGTTCCTTAAATCATTCATCCATGATTTGTATCTATAATTAAATATGTAAATTATTTTGAAATATTCGTTTTACATCATTTGTTCTACTCCAAATTATTTTTATCATAATTTGCTTCCCTCTTCGCTGATTCTCCAGCCCTCGTGCACATCACTGCCACCAGGCCCGCCACCACCATCGGCCGCACCGCCCGTCAATCCCATGTCGATGACGCAGTCGTCGCTGGTAAGGATTCTCTCATCTCCATCAAATTGTTATCTACTCTCTCTCGGCGATGGATCCAGGCGCAACACGTGATGGCGACGAGGCCGAGAACGTAGATGAGAGCCCAAACCAGAGAAACGATGATTACTACGAAGTCGAAGTCGAGTGTCTCCACCGGAGGGGTGTTTCTGCACTCAAAATTTTTAGTTCTATCTAAGCTTATTATTATTTTTTTTGCTTTTGTTATTTATTTTCAAGATATATTTTTGAATTAGATTATTTAAGTCTGAATATTTGCATTTGATAAACTTGTATATTTGCATATGTTACAATGGTTGTTTCTATTTGTAGAAGAATTTTAATTATTTGGTAATTGTTTTTTCCATATATAAGTTGCATTATATAAGTCTGTACAGTTGCATTATCCTTCATGTAATTACTAAGGTTTTTGAATATAGTTGTGTATTTTTCTGATGCAAGTTTCATTATATAAGCCTGTAAATATGCATTATATAAGCATGCAAATATGCATTATATAAGGCTGCAAAGTTGAAATATGTTTTGGTTTTACTGACATAAGATGCATCATAAGTCGTTAGCTATATACTCCCTTTGTCCCGTATTAATAGTCCTAAATGAAAATAACACGGTAACCAATATTTGTGAGTGTTGTGGAATTAATAATTTATTAATGTGTTGGGATTATATACTGAAAGCATATATGATTAAATGTTTTGTACACTGGCCTTCATATATGTTGCTATAACAATGATCGTTGTCTGATGAAACATACATACAACGAACCATAATATCCTATTATCTCGCTAATAGGGATGATCATATGGTGTGTAGGAGATTACAGAGGATCATATGAGTCGTTTGACCTAGCGAGATATAAACTGTATCACAGCTGAGACAGTCCCTGGATAGGCTGTCGGTCTAAGCTGCGGTACATCGGTTCATAAGTGGGCTTATCCTAGCTACTTGATGTGTCGGTACATGATTATTTATTGATAGGATCAACAGTGGGATGTGTAATTCTCATTGACATATGAATGAGCCAGATCCTTAACATACTTCCTATGATCTTAAACCTAACTGAAGGATAAGGGGCACATACAGATTGACCACACTTTGATTTACCATGGTGGCGAGTCTTACATGTACTCTTATACCCGTATTTTGGGTGTTGGCAATTTGTGTGTGACCTGCTTAGTCTGGACGTTTAGGTAAGCATATCTGTTTCAGGATGGTGACATTCCCTGAGGAGCTCACAAGGTTCATTATGTTAAACCATGCAGGTTGAATTATTTAATTCAGACATAGGTGAAAAGGAGTGTGTGGTATTACTCAGGAAATAAGAGATTAATTAATTGTGGCTGATTGTCATAAGCCAAATTAATTAATGAATGTCTAAAACGTTAAATATGTGGATCATGTTAGTTTGGTGCAACCCGTTCCTAATAACGTGGTAATAAAGGGGCGAGTCAGCATTGTTACCGTGGTGAAAGTTAAAACAATGTTTTATTCATTAATTATGTTCTGGGTTGAACAAGGAAGGATTAATTAATAAATAGGCTCACTTTATTATTTGCATCTGGTCCCTGGTCTGGCCCATGAACTGCTCAAGCCCATTAGGGTTAGGGTTTCTCAAAACCCTAACACTATATAAAGGCCTTCTCTCTATCAGATCAAAGAGAATTTAGGGTTTTCAGTATATTAAAAAGAGGGAGAGAACGGCGGCGGCTGATCTGTCGGAGGAACTGATTAATTCCTCTAGATCTCGGATCCAACTTGGTAGATAATCCTCACTAGATTTCCAAGGAGCAAGGGAACAGATCAGAAGATCAGATCTGTAGGAACAACTGTTTATCGTCGGCGTTCAGATTCAGATCCAGATCTATTTCATCATTATTGGCTCCGATCTAGATCTGTAGATCAAACGGTGAAATCAGGTATTCTCTAAATCCATCCTCTGCAATTAATTTTGTAGGAGCATGCATAGGATCGCATGGTTTATTTAATTGTAATTTATTCCTGGTACCCTAAGAATGATCCTTGGCAAGAAATTCATTAATGACAACTCGTGTTGTCCATCGTAGACTCAAACCCTACATAATGAGTATGAAAATTTTTGCCATTTTTTTAAACGAGACTAATAAAAATGGGAAAGGGGGAGTAATATATAAGCCTGCAAAGTTGCATTGCATAAGCTTAAAAAGTTGCAGTGTGTTTATTGGTTGATAAAAAAATATTGTTATTTAATTTTCTAATGTAAATTGCATTATATAAGATTGTAAATATGTATGATCGCGTAGTTGCAGTATGTTTCATGAAGTGTTTCAGATTTTTAGAGTATAATTACTTTTAATATTATGTATAATGTAATATTTATATTTTATATATTGCAATCCAATGGAAAATAAAATGCAATTGCAAATTGCTAAACTGTGTTTTTTTTAACGGTTGCAGTATGTTTCATGGAATGATTTAAAATTTATAACATAAGTACATTTAAAATTACGGATAATGCAATTTTTATATTCTATATAATGCAATTCCATAGAAAATATAATGCAATTGTACCTTGTTAAATTGATTTCTTTAAAATTCGAAATCCCTAAAAAGGATTAAGAAATAATTAATTTAGAAAAATATTCATTAAAATTCGAAATTAATAAAAAAGTAGGGATAATGGAGCATAAAATTATAGATAATCTAGATATAATATGTGTGAAAAAAGGATAAAAAATAATTAATTTAGGAAACTATACTATAAATTCGAAATCCCTAAGAAGTGGGGATAGAGGGGCATAAAATTAAGGATTTTTCCTACTTTTCTAGATATAATGAGAGTGAAAATAATTTTTAAAAATTAATTTAGTAAAATTTTAATCAAATTCGAAATTCCTAAAATGTAGGGATAGTGAAGCATGGAATTAGAGATTTTCCTATTTTATAGATATGATGTAATGCATCTTTTATAGGTAGATAATGCAAATAATGCAACTTTTTAATTTTGGTGTAATATTAAATCATTATCGTCCATCACCTAAAATAGGTATTCTAAATTCATTATTTTCTTCCATCTAAAGGATTACTTGTGACTTTACAAACCCCTTAACATATGCAGTGGCGTATCTACAGTCAGAGTTGGGGGTACGACTGTACCCCCTAATTGATTTTTTCTTTACTATATATATGTATTTTTATTATTATTTATACATATTTTTACATATTATTTATAGATATTCTTACATAATGTATCCCCATTTTATTTTTTTTTATATATTGTATCCCCAATTATAAATTTCTGGATCCGCCACTGAACATATGTATATTAATATATACATGCCGATCATATTAACATATACAAACAATTGGTATATGAGCTAAATTGTTATAAAAATATCATCAAAAGAAAAAAAACTTCAAATATTGTACTCCATCCGTCCCACTTCATTAGTCCCCTTGAGATTTGACAAAATAATCAATGCGAATAGAGATAGAGGAAATTAGTATTTTATTAATGAATGGAGATTAAGTTTCCATTTTAGGTAAATGAACAATTAAATGGGACGGACGAAAAAAGAAAGAGGGACTAATGAAGCGGGACGGAGGGAGTATCATTTAAAACAAAATTTTATTAACTTAAAGAACTTTCTATATTATATTTACAACATTCTTGAATCCTATAAAATTCTTGGTAGGTGACAAAATGCATTCAAGTTGTTTTTCGAAATCATATTGGAGTTAATAATTTCATATAAATTCAATATACGAGTTTCATGTAATTATTTTTAGTGCTAATAGATAGAATTAGCCACTCTCAGATTATTAAGATGTTTAATAGTCACTCCTGTAAAAATAAAAGTTTTATAGGCACTCTTGTATTTTGTCTTACTCTCGATTTGTTGGTAGATCGTGTACACTTCACAATTTTGACGTCGGAATTTTTTTTTAATATCTCAATGTGAAATTCTTTTAAATACTTCAAAGTTGAACGCCATTTAAAAAAATTGTGATAGATGAAGAATCTTGTGTAATTTTAAAATTTATAAGGCAAAAATTTGTGTTAGGTACGTCTAAACGGTTTAGGCGAGTTTTATCCATTAACCCAAGTCAAGTTCATTTAATATACCCTAATTGGGGATTAATAAACTTTATTTGGGATGAGTAAACCTATTTGGGTATTTGAGTTAATGAATAAAACCCGCCTAAACGGTTTAGGCGTGCCTGACTTGATACCTTTCCAATTTATAATATTTTAAAAACAAGGGAGCAAAATTTATATAGCCACTCTCAAAACAAAAATAAGTTTTAAAGCCACTATTTTAAATATAGAAGTTTTGTAGCCACTTTTTAAATGATTGGAGAGAGAATTGAATTTTTGACTGATATACTCACATTTTTTATTAGTTTAACATTAATATATTTTGGATTTATTACCCACCAAAACCACTTTCCTTTCACTCGAAACCTTCTCGTCGATTTCGACGTCAAGCCCAAATCTCCATTATCGGCGATTGAAGCTCGGATTTTAAAGAATCATGGCCGACCAACAAAAAAATCAAGTAATTTCTCTCTATTTCCTCGATTTTTTTATAGAGTTTTCATGTTTGGAATTCAAATTTTATGCCGTTAATTGTTGTTTATTCGTTGTTTTTGTTAAAAATTTATATGTTTAGCATTATTTAGTTTGATTTCTGGGTAAAAATGATTAAATGTACTGATTTGGTCAGAAATGGTGAAAATGGGACTGTTCTCTGGAAGACTCGAAATATCTAACTTGAATTTTCGAATTACTCGAAAATTCTAGCCGGAAGACACGAAATAATACATTTCGAGTCTTCTGGCTTGAACATTTCGAGTCTTCCGACTTGAAGATTTCGAGTCTTCCGATAAATTTTTAAAAGATTAAAATTGAGTTTTTTCATTTATAAAAAAATGTGCATTTATTATATGTGAGACTCGAAATGTTCGGTTCACCTTAAAAAAAGAAAAGACGAATGTGCAAAAAATTGAGCGAGACTCGAAATGTCACTTGAAAAATTAAAAGAATAATTTTCGAGTCACCCGACTTAAAAATTATTTTCTTAAATTTTCGAGTTGTCTAGGGTATTAATCGAGTTGCCTAGTTAATCTCGAATTTTTTATTTCGAGTCTTCCGACTCCACATTGTAATACTCGAAATAGTTAATTCTACATATTTTCCATTAATTTTAATAGTTGGATCACTAATTTACTTAAATTTATAGATAATACATAAAAACTAACATTTATTACAAACATAATACATTACATTGATTGCATGATGTTGATTACAAAAGAGTTGTGAGTGAGTCCTACAACTACTTTGTCTCTAAATGTAGAACGATGTTAGTAATTATAAAGACTTGTTATGTCCCTTCGTTCGGGGGTGTAGTGGTTAAAAGCACCTTACCTGTGACTGAGAGGTCACGGGTTCGAGCTCCCAGGAGGACATTTGGGTGTGTGAGTGTGTGTGTGAGTTTAAGATTAATGTACACTTATTCAAAAAAAATAAATAAATAAATAAAGACTTGTTATTATAATACTTATGTATTGTATTATTTGTTAAAATTTATCTGGTTTTAATATAAATCTTTATTGTATTGTTTTTTTATAATTTATTTTATTTTAATACTAGTCTTTATTGTATTTTTTGTGTTGATCCCGATATCAGAGTTAGTCGAATATGTACAGCGGAACATTAAGAGCGAGTTCTTGCAAATTTAAACTGGTGGTTATCAACCAGTTTGATTTTTTGAAATGATTATTTGTCTTTGAGCCTGGTTAATGTCAAGTTCAAACATACACCAACACGTGATAGTGTTGGATTCTAAATCCTTGCAGAAGTAAATTATGTATAATTTTGCAATTGACCCATTAATTTTGTATTTTTTTATTACATCAGTATAAAAGATTATTTTAAAATAAGAATACATAATATTACAATACAAAATATTATTACTTTAAACATTTATATTAAAATAAAATGAATTACAAAAATTAATAATACAATACATAATCATAGTCACTAGTTCTAAATTTTGTGATAATAGTATGTTGGTCCCGAAATCAGAGAATGTAATACGCATCGGAGAGTAAATTTAGTTGCACTTGTTCTACGAAATTGACTAAATTTAGTAAGTTTCGGGTTTATGAAAGTAAGTTATAAGCTTAGAAAGTTCTTAAGTAAATTTCACAAGTATATACTTCAATATTTAGCCAAGTATTGAAGGTTTTAAAGTAAGTTTGTGAAAACTAAGTATGCTGAAAAGTAAAGTAAGCAAATAAAGAATACATGATATTATAGTGGTTATAATTACTAACATCATTCTACATTTTGAGATAAGTAGTTGTAGGACTCACTCACAACTCTCTTGTAATCAACATCATGCAATCAATGTAATGTATTATGTTTGTAATGAATGCTAATTTTTATGTATTATCTATAAATTTAAGTAAATTAGTGATCAAACTATTAAAATTGATGGAAAATATTTAGAATTAACTATTTCGAGTCTTGAAATGTGAAGTCGAAAGACTCGAAATAAAAAATTCGAGATTAACTTGATTAATACCCTAGATAACTCAAAAATTATTTTCTTACTCGAAAACTTAGAAAATAATTTTCGAGTCTCACTCAAAAATAATTTTTTAAATTTTCGAGTGACATTTCAAGTCTCAGTCAACTTTATCATAAATGCACATTTTTTATATGAGCATTTAGAGTCTCACTCAATTTGTTGTAAATGATTTTAAATACTTTTAATTTTAATTTTATACTTTCAATCTATTATAAATTTAAAATATTTGTATAATTAATTTAAAAATAAATAATAACAATTATAATAATACAATAAAGATTAATTTTAAAACAGGAATTCATAATATTACAATACACAATATATTACTTAGAGATTTATATTAAAATAAATAATAAGTACATAATTATATACACTAACATAATTTTTCTATATTTTTTTTTTTGTCATAGTAGTAGTACTCACAACTCATTGTAATCAACTTCATCCAATCAATGTATTATATTTGTTACGAATGTTAATTCTAATGTATTATATATAGATTTAAGTCAATTAGTAATTTAATTTGACAAATTCATGGGAAATCAGTAGAATTAACTATTTCGAATCTTAAAATATTAGTTCGAGAGACTCGAGATTAAATATTCAAGATTATCTCGATTCATACCCTAGACATCTCGAATGTATGTTCATTTATCACTCGAACAATTTAATTGAATAAATTTTCAGAAATTTAAATAATTAAGTTTTTAAGTGACTCGAAAATCACTTAAAAATCTATACAATTAAATTTTCGAGTGACTTGAAAATTTAAATAATTAAAATGTTCTAATTGTTTAATTGAAGTGTGAAGTCGAGTCTGAAACTTAAACAAGTCACTCAAAATATCTTAATTGTTTAAAAATTCACACTCAATTTTCAAGTCTTAAAAATTTATAAATGCATGATTAATAACCTTTGCACAAATAATTTAGTGTAATGATTAATGATCTTTACAAAATAAATGGGGTTCAATTGAAAATTAAAATATTCGATTAATGCATAATTTTTGAATCTCACTCAATTTAAGAAAATAATTTCCGTGTTAGGTGACTCGAAAATGATTTTCTAAAATTTTCGAGCAACACTCAAAAATCGAAGAAAACAGTTTTCGAGTACTCAAGAATTCAAGAAAATAATTCTTGAGTGTTTCGAAAATTTAATATTCTTAACAAATAACTTACATAATTTTGCAACATGTCGAGTGATTGGATGACTCGATATTTTATGATGCCGAGTGTTGAAAATAAATGAAAATTCAACTTTGAATACAAAAATGGAATATAATATAATAGAGTAAATTTTGTTTGCAAGCCAAAAATAGAAAAGAGAGTAAGACAAAATACAAGAGTGGCTATAAAATTTTTATTTTTACAGGAGTGACTATTAAACATCTTAATAATCTGAGAGTGGCTAGTTCTATCTATTAGCACTTTTCGTTTTCATATTTTTTGAATTATTATGCGAGTCTGATTCATTTTGTGGTGATTTTATTAATTTGTGAGTGATTGTAGTTCGTAATTAATCATCAATATAATCAATTTTTTTTTAAAAAAATATAATCAAATTATATATGACTTCATAATAAATGAACTTAATAACTCAATTAATAAACTATTATACAATTACAATTTTACGAATATGCCCTCCGGTCTTACTTTAATATATATATAGATATAGATATGACTGTAGGGGTGAACATTCGGTTTTTCGGTTCGGTTTTGACCTGAAAAAAAACCGAACCGAAAAACCGATTTTTTTTTTCTTGTAACCGAACCGAACCGAACTGGAAAAATAACCGAACCGAAATTCCTGTTCAGTTTTCGGTTTTTTAATTCGGTTTTTTGGTTTTTACCGAAATATTATTTAAAAAACTACAAATTCCTCACAGTAAATGAAGGGGAATAATAAACTTGCTAATACATCATACATGAATAATTTATTCAGAATAAACAATAATAAACTTGCTGATACATGAATAAACAAGAATAAACTTTTTGATACAGTAAATGAAAGGGAGTAAACACAATAATAAATGGCTTGAGATCCTCTATCCCATTCCCTGTTCCACAACTAAAAAAATTATTTTTTATTTAATAATTTATTTTAAATTTATTTTTTATCAAACAAAATGGGAATGATTTAGCAACAGTTCATGGTTTTGCACCTTTTCTTTTTTTTTCTCTCTCTCTCTCTTTTTATAATAAATTTGATTTTAGTTTTTTCAATTTATATTAATGCTATTTTAATCATTTCAATTTTATTTTTATCTAATTTTCTTAATAAGAAATAAAAATTAAATACAAGTAGTAAAACTAAAACCATTTAATATAATTTATAAGTAATATACATTTATGTTTTCCTAGTTTGATTATTTTTTAAACTAAACACATAATAAATTGATATCAAATAAATATAATAATTAATAATCAAATCCTCGCATATCCAATAAATAATTTGATTATTAAATAAATTGATCATTTTATGAGATTTTAGTTATTTGATATGAATTTAAGTTATTTAAGATTTTAACTAAAAATTAAAAATATTAAAATAAACATAAATATATGTGTATATATATCAAAATATATAATATAATAAATTAATAATAAAAAATAAATAAACAGTATAAGGAATGAAAATGAAATATTATATTTTAAATAAAAAATTTAAAGTTTGGATTGTAAATGAATATGAAAAATTTGGGAAATTTGACTGAAAATTTTGGAAAACCGAACTGGAAAATCATGTGAATGGCTGGAGATGTGAGGATCCGATTATTAATTATTATAAAATCATGTGAAAACCGAACTGGAAAATCATAAAATGATCAAATTATTTCTTGGATATGCGAGGATTCGATTATTAATTATTATATTTATTTGATATCAATTTATTATGTGTCTAGTTTAAAAAATAATTAAAAATAAAATTGAAATGATTGAAATAGCATTAATATAAATTGAAAAAACTAAAATCAAATTTATTATAAAAAGAGAGAGAGAGAAAAAAAAAAAAGGTGCAAAACCATGAACTGTTGCTAAATTATTCCCATTTTGTTTGATAAAAAATAAATTTAAAATAAATTATTAAATAAAAAATAATTTTTTTAATTGTGGAACAGGGAATGGAACAGGGAATGGGATAGAGGATCTCAAGCCCATGCTGCTACAAGAATAAACAAGAAGTCTCTACGGGCCTACGGCTGCTACAAGAATAAACACATACTTGCTGAAATTTAGAGAGTGACTGATCGGCCAAAAATTCTAGTCGGCGACAAGAATGGGGAGAGAAAGGGACCGGACTCGAGAGCGTTGACCAGTGACCGCTGACGACGAGAGCACAGTGCCCGGGGAGAGTGAGCGCGCGAGTGTGGGTGGGATGCAGGAGACGGGAGTGAGAGTGGGAGGGGAGGGGGCAGCAGGCGGGTGAGTTGGTGACGGCTTTAGAGTTTTAGGGTTTGAATTGAAACTTTGAATAATTGAATTAAGATTTAGGAATGATGTTTAGAGATAAATAAATAAATAGGAATACAATAAAATATAAAATATATTAATAGTTATATTATATATATATATATATATAAATTTTCGGTTTTTCGGTTATTTCGGTTCGGAAAAATAAAATACCGAACCGAAAACCGAAAACCGAATTGTTAAAAAAATTGTAACCGAACCGAACCGAAAACCGAAATAACCGAACCGAAATAACCGAAATTTATTCGGTTCGGTTCGATTTTCGGTTTTTTCGGTTTTTTGAGTATTGTTTCAGAAATAATTGTATATTAAAAATTAAATGATATTTAAAATGTAAGAGTACAAAAAAATATTGGGAAGGTCTTGGGTTAGGCAGACCTAAACGATTTAGGCGGGTTTTATCCATTAATCCAAGCCCAAACCCATATAATATACCCTAATTAGGATTAATAAACCCTATTTGGGATGGGTCAACCCATTTGGGTAGGATAAAACCCGCCTAAATCGTTTAGGCCTGCCTAACGCAAGTTTTTGCCAAATATATTTAATATTACAACGAATTAATATTTCAAATCTAAAAAGGAATAAGCAAAAATGGAAGTATAAAATAGTCCGACGCAATTATATTTTCGAACCAAAAAAGTGAGCGAATTCATACTAAATATAAATAATCTGAAAATTTTATCCAACTTTATAAATTAAATTGGTTAAATTGATTTTCGAATCGAATCATTTAAATTATATTAAAATAATTTAATTTAGCCGATTTGAACGTTTGAAAACTAAAACATTTTTCTATTTTGCTAAATTTATTTTATGAAAATAAATAAATGATACAGTTATGAAACATGCAAAATGCATATTTTATTATTATCATTCTCAAGCATATAATAAGTTTATACATAATTAAATTTTCAACTAGAATAGGGTTGAATGTTATGTTAACATCGATATTAGATGTATTTCATATTCGGATGCTAAAACAAATCAAATTATTTTTCTTCCAATTATTATTAAGACCCATAAATACTTGAACGGTTAATAATATCAATATGGAGAGTTCTTTACCTAAAAAAATAATAATAATAATGTGGAGAGTTTCGTATGCATAAATTCTATCAATATTATTACAATAACTTAGGGCTAAGATAAAGAATAGGAAAAAAATCTACTTAATATATTATAACAAATAAAGGAGTCATGTAAAAATTGTTCCCGCCAATTATTTTTATTTTTAGTTACTTATAATTATAATTAATTTTTATTCAGTTAGTAGATTATTAGACTAAACGTGTGTATTAGAGTGGGTTAACGTGGGTATCAAGCTGCGACGAATAAAAATTGTTCCCAATTTTTTTTATTTCATCACATCTCATGAAACTGTTCATATTAGCTTGAAGGTGTACATTGATGAGGCTTTTTGACGATGAATATATCTTTGAGGAGTACTGTTTATATAAAGGTTTGTATATTGTCGTCATTTTTCATGAGTACAAGAGGAGAACCGAGAACAAATGAAAGGAGGGTTACGCTTCATTAATCTAAGTTCAACACATTTTGCTACTAGGTGAATGTATGAGGTTATTTGGAATTAGTCTTAGTTTTGTGCTTCCTTAGGTGTGAGTGCGTTTTGTTGTCGATATTCATTTGTTATTGCATGAATGCTGAGGTTTTATATCTAATATGTTTATGCAGATAGAAGTGAATGAAATGAGCTGGAAACTTCCGGTAGAAATCATGTTTCTTGGGTCCCTCACTCAAAAAGTAGATAAACCAAAATAATACTCATTTATATATATAAAAAAAACATGTATTCTATATATTGAGTTAATTACACAAATTTTATAATGTATGCTTCCTTGGAATAGAGCTTTATTATTTGTAAGCTTGATCAAGAAAATAAGAAGTTTTATTGAGGTTATCAAAGGGAATTTTATTTAAATGTGCTCTTGATGACGAAATCAAGATATGAAATAATAATGTTCCCGAATATATTTATTAAGAGTAGTTTGATTGCAACAGCTAACCTCTTTTAGTTGGGTTTTTTTAGTTCTTTAACTACAATTTTCTTAAATTATATTATAACTGTAATTATAAGAGCCTAATGTATATACATAATTATAATTACATTATTTTGTATATAATTTATTTATGAGTTGGTCTCCTAAGACACGGTCTCACAATATTTAATGTGAGACATCCATATCCATATTAAAAGATCCATATCTATATTAAAAGAAGTTTATTTTGATTGAATCCAAGCTTAGATTTTGATGGCAGATGAAAAAAGAAACAACGCCGAAATTGAAAGCAATTTCATTCATGGTGAGTTGATCATTAATCCATTAAATTGAGATCAGTAATCGTCGTCGAGATCGGACCGCGCTTCGGATCGATACGGCATGCTGCTTTGTATGAGCTCAGATTGGAGGCTGCGAATGGATATGCTGCTGCGTTTAATTCGGCTTATTTGTATACAATTTTAATGCAAATTTGATTCTTTTGTGTAAAAATTCTCTCTCCAATGAAGATTAAGTGGAGGGAGAAAGAGAACAACAGTACTTGACTGAATCACTGCTTAGACTTGAGAGTGGAGAGAGAGATGAACAATGATGCCGGCGTTATGGTCAGGCTTCATATTCTTGCTCCACCTTGAGAATTTATATATATCGTGTTCATGTATTTCATGGTACGTGTTTGTTTCTTTAATATTGTTCGAAACAATCGATTTTGGAGTGTTTCTGCTTTATATAATTATATTTTCAATAAGTTAAATACAAAATATAATGTTTTAATAGAACAAGAAAAATGCATTACATCATTTTAATGAATTAAATACATCATTCTAGATCTTATTATATTATTTAAAACAAATAATGAATTAACTACATCATTTCAGATCTTATTACATTATTTAGAACAAAAGAATGAATTAATTACATCATTTACACTAAAAGACTACATTATTTCAACGAATTAAATACATCATAATAATTAATATTGAGAATAAAAGAACAAATTACATCATTTACAGCAATACAATACATCATTTACCAAAAATACATCATTAAAAAATATTGTTCATACTCCCAAATTGATCAGGCATTTAGTGTATCCAATTGCATGAGCAATGAGTCCAGCAAATTTACATAAACTCAAAATGCGAAATATGATCTTTCACAATCTCCCCCAATTTTGGGTTGATAACATGAGAAACACTAAGAATCTTCACTGCCTTATTCACCATCAACATCCTCTACTTGAATGGGCATGCAGTTTACAAGTCCAAGGCTAATTCTATATGTGTACAAAAATTCAGAAACACATTCAGTTGTTGCCCAGAGTTATCCACCGAATTTATCTTATGAAACAACTCCGAGTCGATCGACCCAATAACTCGTTCGAAACTCTATAACTAGGCAGGACCGCAATCCCCACCGAAATGGACTACATTTTGCATCTCCCTAGCGAGGTACAAGGTGGGGATGGCTAACTCGAGTCTTTCCTTGGCCGAAGAAGGTGCAGGTGATGGCAGCACTGCTGTGATGGAGTGTGTTGGAGGAGAGAGAGTCGTCGGAGGAGGATTGAAACGTGCAGCAAGCGGGGACCATGCTGACAAAGGTTATGTTTAGAGGCCGCCATGACTATCAAAAACGACATAATTGAATGAGATTAAATTTTAAAAACTTAATTAAAATATTTGGATAAAGTTAGATACGTCTAAAAAAAAAGTGTCTTTGCTTTTATTTATCTGGTATAGATTTTATTTTAAATAATTTGTATTTTGTGAGTTTATATAATTATTTATCCTATATATATATATATAAGATTTTGATTTTATGATCTCATATTTTCGTAATGTTTTTATATAATGAAATATACAAATAATAGAAATTATTAAAATCTTAAATTAAAGCTGAAATAAGAAAACATAGGTGCACACATGCAAAAACTTGAGTTTAAGTGGGTTTTATCCATACCTAAATGAGTTCACCCATCTCAAAGTTTATTAATTTCTAATTAAAATATAATATTAAATAGATTTGAATTAAATTAGTAGATAAAACCCGCTAAACCACTTTCCCATAATAATAAAGTAGGAAATATCATAAACTAAAACCCAAAACCCTACCGGTTAAAACCCTTCCCTCCATTTCTCAGCTCTCTAACTCTTCTCAGAGGTTAAGACTTAAGAGAGAGTGATGAAGAGATAGTGAGCTACTCTCTGCATCCCACTTCCACCATGGCTAGTTCAGCTCAAGTTCACAGCTAATTATGGCAAACGGCAATCGAAAGAAGTGTAATCAGGAAGTAGGAAATGGCAAAGGAATTCGAAATTCGCGGGGCAGCGATTCTCATGGGCAGAGGAAGAGCAAGCGGAAGAAGCAGATTTTTATGAATCAGAATGATTACAGGCACCGCCTTCAGGATGTCTTGTACAGGCCGGAGGACATTCTCGCCAGAATTTTCAGAAAGGACGGCCCGCTTCTCGGCGATCAGTTTGATGCTCTTCCGAAAAATGCTTTTGCAGGAGGTGAGAATTGGTTTTTTTTTTTTTTTTTTGGTTTACTATATGGATAATGGATTAATTATAATTGTTTGGATTATGCTTACATTTCAGTTAGTTGAAATGCTTATTTTTCTGTTTCTTCCAATGATTATTGTCTCAAGTCGTCGTTTTTTGTTAAAGCCTAATTATTTTAAAAATAGGGAATACTTTGGCGGAAGACATTCACGAGGTAGATGTAGCTAACCCATGAAAACGATGCTGGGAATATCCCAGCAATGGTGACTTAAAAGTGATTAAATTTGATTAAGGAACTAACTACTTGACATCGTTACTAAAATTAGAATGCGTGAACTGATGTATTTGGTAACTTATGGCAACTGTTACTACACAGTGGAAATGAGCATTATACTCTTTTGCGCGCTTGAGTTTTTGCCATTTTACAGTTGAGGAGCTGCAAAATGGAATACTTGAACTTCAGACAGATAATTATATCAATCATATAGAGAAACCTATTGAATGCTTTTGTAATTATGATTGATCCAAGCTTGCTATTCCAGCTTTTTTCGGTCAGTTGGCCGAGTAACCTAGATTTTTATTTATTTTATTTTTTGTTGAAGTCGCCTTGGATTATTACCTACTTAAATTGATAGTAAACTAGCTAATTCAATTCTCTTGAATAGCTGTCATCATTAACTGTCAAATCAATTCGGAATGATGCCTGATCCATATGGCATAGTAGATAATTGTGCTGGATTACAGGTATCACAAGGTAGATCATAGACTTACTGAGTTTATATCTGAATTCAATACTGAGCCAATATCACATTTCGAATTTCTTAAGAGGGTTCTCTTCTATGGCAGCAGCTGAATGTTCACCAGTTTGATTTGAATTTATACATCTCGATGGTAGTATCCTAAATTTGTCCATTGTATCTGTTCACAACCATTTAAAAGGGAAAAATGAAGCAACGGACTTATGGAAAAGCACTACTATGGGTCTCCCTCCCAGATCTAAATATCTAATTCCTTTCCGTATCTTCTTCCCTCAGAAACAACAATGTGTCTAAATAAACATTGTAGTCAGATGAACATCAATAGTTGGAAGGTGCAAACCCTTGACCGTTAGTCCACACGTGCTTGTCATGTCATTATTTCTCCTTGCTGCTAATATGCTTCATATCCAGTTTTAAATATTTGTTAATTGCACTCTGATGGCCAGGTCCCAGCATTTCTTGTCCAGAAGAGAACCACTATCAGAAAAGAAGAAAGGTATCAAACTCATATATTAGCCATTTACTTTGCTTTCTTTTCTCCTTTTTGTTTTAGGTTGAAAAGGCATTAAATAAAGTAGTTGAACACTTCATGTTCTTTAATTTTCTTCCATGTTAGATTTCCATGCATGCCATTTAGACTATGAAACTTGTTGCGAGAGCAGCCGACGTGCACAGAGGCATGGCAACGTGAAAAGCCCAATGACTGCACATAGTGGTCCAGTAAAGAAATATGGCATGGGAAAAGGCTTCATTACTGGGCCTCCAAGAAATAAGCATGGCATTGGGAAAGGTTTGATGATGTTCCAGCAGGATACAAATCATGATTCAAGAGATTTTCAATACGATGCTTATAGCAATGGGGCTATCATTCAAAAGAAGAAGAAACGAGCACAGCCGCGGGAATCTATTCTGGTTTGCATTCAAATCCTCTTCAACATGTGTTTGGTGGAATGTTGACATATTTTTTTGTAACATTAAAGCTAGCTGAAAATATGCTACTAACTCTTGTATCTCATTTAGATAGTTTCACTTATTTGACAATTGAGATTTGATTTTGCTTTTCCTTTTGTAGAGAAAACTGGCAAACAGAGAAAGGGCAAAAAGGAAGGCTTCCTTGAGATGTAGAAAGGTGAAGTTTGCTTTAGCTGTTTTACTTGCTAGATAATATTTTGGTGAGATATTTTTTAAATGGTTTGCTTTCAATATTATAATTCCAGGTGGAACCTCAGAAAACACAAAAGCGGAAAAGGCCTCATAAGGAGAAATGTGAACTTGCCCCTGGTGATGTGAATTTTATAGATAACACAGAATTTGCAATGTTATTAGATGATGAGGAACTCGAGCTCAGAGAACGACAAGTTGGATCAAATCCTTTGTCTTGTTCTACTCATTTCCCAACCAGTGGTTCTCATAGCTGTTCCCTTTGCAAAGGTGATTCGCACTATAGTTTTACCCTCTAATTTCCTTTCTCAGTTTTGTTGTTTCCTCTGCCTTGGAGTGATCTATATGAATTTGTCTTCATATAAAATCATACTGGTTTGACTTACCTGCAGTCTTACTAATGTTTCTAATAAATTTCTGTATATTGACAGACCTGCTTGCAAAATTCCCTCCTAGTTCTGTCGCAATGAAGCTACCTTTGTCAATACAACCATGGGCTTCCTAGCCAGAACTAGTAAACAAACTCTTTAAGGTATTTGACAAAGTCTTTGTAATATGATTTGCTGTAAGCTATTCTTGCTTCAGATTGAATGGGTTTTAGATCTTCCCTATCCTTTGCTATAAAAATGATGTGTTCATTTTATTCCTACACATTGTCTTTATGTCTTATAATCTTGGATATTTTCGAAGGACCTTGTCACTCATGCTCCCTCTGCCACAACTTTTCACTCCTATTCCTTTCTCAAAATAAGGGCACTTTTCTTAGTTGAAGTTTTTTTCCTCCTTATTTACCCTAACTTAAAGAATGGTGATTGCTAATTCTCACAAGGGAAATAAAGATACACAACACTCCCACTTGTTACTTTCTTATGAACCTTTTTTTTCTTCCTCCCATTTCTGGTTTACACTGGCATTCGCAAACACGATGGAAGACATGTATGGTTAGAGATGGTTTAAAACAGAATCAGTGTATTTATCTTCTCTTCATTTGATAATTACATTGGAGTTATTTTTAATATACTAAATCCTGAATAAAATATTGGTCATATGATATTCTAATGTTATATGTTGTATGCTGAGTTTTTCTAATTTTCAAATATTCATCTATTGAAGGTATTCCATTTTCTCTGTACATATGCTGTAATGATCGGTGTATATTCGTTCACCTTAGATGAGTTTGCAAGATCATTTTATGATAAGGTAATTGAGATTGCTGCCAGATCATAAAAATCCATAACCTAGTTCTTTGAGTTAGTTGACCTTTCTTTTCGATTTCATCCTCCTCTTTCTGGCTTCAGGATTCTTTGTTGCTTGGTCTACTGCATGAGGCCCTCCTCAGACTACTTTTCTCAGATATTGAGAAGGAGCTTAGCAGAGGATTTTTCTCTCATGCTATCAAAAATGGAAAGTATCTGGAGCTACTCCATTCGGTGAGTATGTCTTAAGTTCAGGTACAGTTGAAATGGTAGATTTTGTGTTTGTCATACTTCACCCCTTTAATAATATTGTCTCAGATTGAAGATTTTACTATGGATAACGTTATTTTATTGATATTGAAAGATCCTCTGGTCTTCTATGTATTAAATCAAAGGGATAATATTTTGCTAGCATATTCGGTGTTCATTCTTTTGCGTTCTCTCTTTGTTTTTCTAATTGAATTCCTAATTCAAAGAAGTTCAAGTTTTTATATGGAAATAAAAGAAATTAGGAATTGGCAAGGAGGGTGTCAGGTGTGTGGAACGCTTGATAGTTTAAGCATTACTTGCTTTCAGGATTCCTAGGCTAGACTTTTCGAGAAAGACTTCTTCTGAAGATCCCTACCCTCAGCAAGCCCTCAGTTCTAAAGGTCTTAAATGAATGTTTCTTAAACTACTGTCTATTTGTCCTGAACTATTATGTAGCTGCTGGCAATGTTGTTGTATAACTTACTTGGCCCTGGTGAATTTGTATTTGAAATTGGTAACTGCTTTGTTTGAGAAATTGTTTGGTAATACTACAATACCTCCAGTGTTCAGCTAATTTTCAACAACAAACACTATTCTTTGGCAAGAATATTGAGATTCTTCCCCATGTTTCTGTGCTGGAGGCACTTCTGGAGTTATGTGTACATGCATGCATTTGTTAGAAGCTTCTACACGTATGTACTTGTATTTATGCTACACTTGATGGAAGTAAAATAATCTTGACTTCGTCTGCTAGTTGCTCAAGGATCTCAAACTCCATAGATATTCTTTCAATGAGATGCCTTCTCTACTTCAGCTCATTTTGCAATAAATCTCAAATTTCCATTAATTGTTTACTCAATTTATGTATTTTATGTTGCTCTTTGGTGATTTCACAGCTTGAGCATCATGGTGTAGTTTTGGAGTTCTGGCAGAAGTCATTGAACCTCCTGACACGGGCAGAAATATTACGTCAGGTGTCGAGTGTGGCTGGTTTTGGTTCTAAACTTGATATGATGAAGAAAGCAGCTTGCAGCAAGGTATTCAATTTCCTGATAAGCATGATTTTTGTTTCCTTTTGTAGTATTGTATCTTGTATCCTTAATGAAGTGTTATTCTGTTTCAAGTACTGGCATAGGCATCCGTATCTTTTTATATCTCAAAGTCTGTTACATAAGATCCATGCACAAAATGTGTTAATGCCTCTTATAGTTTGTAAGAAAGAGTTTTTTTTCCCTCGTCCTAGGATGTGTAGCTTCTACAGTTTGTTAGTTACATCCTCGGATGATTAGAGGGGCATAATGTGGTGCTACAGAAGTCATTGTGTTTGTTTTTGTTCACTAGGAATGCAATCTCATGGATAAATATGGATTAAGTCCTGGGACGTTGAAAGGTGAATTATTCAGTATTTTGTTGACACAAGGAAACAGTGGAATTGGAGTCTCAGAGTTAGCAAAATCTTCAAGGGTAAGTTCTTATTGTATAGAACATCTTTAGAATCAATTGGAAAAGAATAGCTTTAACTTGGCTGAGAGTGTTTCTTCTGCCATGTAGATTGTTGAGTTGAACCTCACGGATACAGTCCACGACTTGGAGAATTTGATCGTCTCAGCTCTCTCTAGTGACATAACGTTGTTTGAAAAAATCTCCTCTTCCGGATATCGTTTGCGGACCCATAGTTTTGAAAAAGAATCTGAAGACTCTCGATCAGATTCTGAGGACTTAGGGTGTGGAGATGATGTTTCTGAAGTTGCTGGAGGAAATGATTCTGACTATGAGTCCAGGGATACCAGTCTATCCAAAAGTGATGTTAGTAAACCTAACAATAATCTTCTGGCTGTATATGATGAGATTGATGAGAGTCATCCTGGAGAAGTGTGGCTATTAGGACTGATGGAGGGTGAATATTCAGATCTAAGAATTGAGGAGAAGCTCAATGCTTTGACAGTGTTGATTGATCTAATTTATGCTGGATCCAGCATCAGAATGGAGGTGACTCCTTTTATATTCTTGATCGCTTTTTCCTTGATAAAATTAGCCTTGAATATCAGGGCAACAGGGGGTGCTCCTTTTCCTCCCTTTCATAGTTCTTATATGAATTTTCTTATTTTTTGCTGATACTTTGTTATTTTGTTGATACCAAATTTAGTAATTCTAGAAGAGTGTGATATAGCAGTTCTTGTACATGATGAATATGCATTATTTTCCTCTTTTAGTTTTTCAGACACACATACTTTTAGAAGCTGGTATACTATATTTCAATTATGGACAGTTCCTTATGGTGATTTCACTTGTATGTGGTGGATTATACACTTTCTGAATCATTCGTTGATCAGATAGTGTATTTTCTCAAACTTCTTTATCAAAATGCAAATTGAAACGGAACTATTTGAATTCATGGCGATATTAGTGCTTTATAAGAGACGAGACTTCAGTAACATGGAAATGGACGGTAAGGTAGGTTGATATTTTTTAATTATATTTTAACATTTCTAGGCACTATTTGGGAGTAATGACAGAGTCAGCTCTTCTTTTCTCATGGTGCTGGACATTAAATGCTGAACATACTAAAAATAATTAATTAAGACAGGAAAAATTTATTTGCTTTGTGGTGCTCTTGCCATTTTGTGCTCTGTTTATTTTCTCTTCTGGTTCTATATATGGTATAGTGCTATTTAACCTTCTGCTTGTTTTATGAACTGATCATTCTATCATGTTTATATAATTAAACATTGAACTTCGTTAGAGATATATTCAAAATATTCATATTTCAGTTGAATATATTTTCAGGATCCCTTTACACTTAGTGCAGAATGTCCTCCGAAAATGAGTTGTTACAGGTCTGGTGCTAAAATAAAGAGATCAACTGTGAAGTTTGGGATACCAGGAAGTTCTAATTTACAATCATCTCGTGAAGTTGACATAAATACAACAGAACCAATTGACTCTTTGGTTCTTATGTCAAAGATAGGTGGCCTGGAGATGTATGCTAACATGAAAAAGGCTGCAGACCAAATGTTAGCTGAGGAATTTTTACATCCAATGCAGTCCATCTACCTGGGCTCTGATCGTAGGTACAATAGGTACTGGATATTCTTGGGCCCTTGTGATGAATTTGATCCTGGACACAGGAGGATTTACTTTGAGTCGTCAGAAGATGGTCATTGGGAGATGATTGATACCAAAGAGGTCCATTTATGACTTCCCTCCTATATATTTAAACTATTTTTGGTTTTATCATGGTATTGACTCATTCCTCTGTCTTTTCTAGGGTTTATGTAATTTGTTGTCTACTTTGGACCATAGAGGTGCCCGGGAGGCTCGCTTTACAGCTGCATTGGTAAAACGAGAAACACTTCTGTGCCAAGTGATGTCTAGCACACCAAGTGATTGTGAATATAGACAGCTGCCCCCGTCTGCATTAAATACTTGTAGGGAAGATAGCTCGTCACCGGTGTCTGATGTGGACAACCAAGAGTGCTTTGATGAAATGCAAAATGAAGTTCTTGCTTCTATTGGCGCTGCAGTTGTTGAACATGGGAATAAAGGAGAAAAGCTGTTGGAGAAATCTGACGATTCCCAAGCTTTTGATAAACGGATCTGGAAGTCATTTTACTCTGAACTCAACAGCGTTAAAAATGGACAGAAGGCATATCTTGACTCGCTCAAAAAATGCGATTGTTGCCAGGACCTCTACTGGAGAGATGAAAAGCATTGTAGAATCTGCCATACCACATTTGAGCTTGATTTTGATCTTGATGAAAGATATGCTATTCATTCTGCAACTTGCCAATCAAAGATTGATGTTAAAAAACTCCGAAGGCAAAGAGCTCTACCTTCCCAATTGCAGGCACTCAAAGCCGCAATCTATGCAATTGAGGTGGGTTGCCATTAATCAAAGTCATCTTTCAATTCTTTAAGGTTGCCTTTAGGTCCATTGGTACAGCTGGAAGATTATGTTCTCATCATGTTAGTGTCCTAAGGATTTTGATATTTGTGCCCACTGCTGACAATTGTCTAAGGTTTTAAAAAATTCCAACTCAATTCTTTTTTCCGAAATGCTTGCTCTAAAACTGATCGTTTTTCATGATGAAATTTATTAAATTCCTTAGAAAGACAGATACCAAATTCTATTTAGATGATGAAGAGTTGAGGGATGAGTAATCCCTTAGAAAGACAGTTACCAAATTACAGTGATTTGAACTGTTCGAGCTGGAGGTAGAGGTTATGCACCAGTGGAAAATGGTTAAAACATCATACTATGTTTCAAAGCGACTGTTAAGCTTCTTTTTTATGCTATACTGGCTGCCTTCGATTAGTATTTGATCTTTCATAGTCAACTTCTTGCAGTCGGCTATACCTGATGAAGCCTTGATGGGGTCTTGGAGAATATCTTCCCATAATCTATGGGTTAACAGGTTGCGACGGGTGTCCAGTTTGAGAGAGTTTATGCAGGTACTGAAAGTGGATTCTATCTTTTTTCCCCCCTTATTGTTTGGTGTGATTCCTACAGTAATTAATTTCCCCTTTCTATTGTTTAGGTCCTCGCTGACTTTGTAAATGCTATCAATGAAGACTGGCTTTATGAAAACAGTGCTTCAGACTCCTATTGTTCCGATGAAATAATTTCCAACTTTTCAGCCATACCGCAAACATACTCTGCATTTGCACTTTGGTTGGTAAAGTTGGATCTCTTGGTTGCCTCTCGGTCTCATGTGGTAACCGGATAAATCACTGACCACTAACTAAGTGAAAGGTATGCAGTTGTCTCAATTTGGAATCCACCTCATTCAATATTTGCATTGTCTTCTCACATGGTCCCGTTTCACATGCTGCCTCAATCTTCACGTGTTTCTTCAGTTGATAAGTGAGTGTGTAATGCAATAATATCTAAAATAAGTTCCAATTTATTAGTCTCACTTACCTTTTTGGTTTGTCTCATTTGTTAGGCCCGTTTCCTAAAATGGCAAACATTTTCACATTCACCAATAAAATATTAATTTCACTACACTCACAAAATATTGGTTATTGTACCATTTTGGTTTGGAACTAATAATTAGGGACGGAGGGAGTACAATGCGTGACAACTCTTGGCCATCTTTCTCCCAAATTACATCACCCCTGCATCTTCATTCAAGGCAAGCATATACTCGGTTGGTGTCATTTTCTTGATATTATGCTATCATTGTTCACTCCCTCCATTGCAGCGTACAAGTTTATGCAGTCTTGTTAAAATAATGACATTATGAGATTTGTCATTGAAATCAGGTCCAAGTAATCGACTTTCCGCCGTCTGGAAGAGTAATGTAAGAATGAGAACAGTAAAGAGTTATACACATCCTAGAAGACCTTTAACCCTCATAAAGATAGCACGATGATCTCCGCCGCCTTCTCCGGGTACATTTTTCCATTCTGAAGAGGAACAGAGGCCATAACTTTTTTTCGGCCGAGGTATATATACATTCAGTAAAATTGCCAATCTGCTAACTCTGTAGTGTTTGCCCAAATTTTGATAAATCATTCTTCTGTGAAGAAGACTTTGCTGCTTGTAGATAAATAAAGGTTTATGTATTTTAAGGCATTATTGATTAGTGCATTGTTTATGTTCTTTTTCTCTTTCATTTCAATATGACATTCTTAAATTGTAAACGAAGCTGAATGATTACACTCTTATTTTTTTTTAATGTATTAATTTAAATTTTAATTCGCCTAGATATCTTCATTAAAACGTGAACTAACGTGCTAATGTCTTATCGAATGTAAATAAGTCATTTAAACTTGTAGTGTGAAATAGGGACAATTGCATTCCTGATTGTAAAAGCATTCAATTAAAAAAATACTAAAGCCAAGGAAATAAACAAATAAAATCAATTTACAGAGTTGATCTTATTCACTTATACTGATATACACGGACTTAATATGCAAGACAAGATTCGTGTGTGATTCTCCTCCTAGTCGGAGTCTTGAATTTCAAGAGCAGGAATTCTGCGGAAACGGGAAAACTGCCGAAAATATGAAGCTTCAGTGTCATGTGGAATCACAGATCTCTTTCTCTTTTGGGGGAATCCAAGCTCACCAGACAACAGCCCCATGCTGCTTTCCATCTTACTGCACCCACTCCCTTGACCCGACCTGTATATATATGTATATTTTCAGCATTACATAATCATGAACGAGAGACATGCATGTTCATACCGAATCATCATCTCAACAATTACGCGCACACACAACCCATCAGCAACTATTCAATGTAGGTAGGCGCAGGCCATCCGCTTTGCCAATTACAAATTTTACGTCTCCCTATGCACTCAGTAGCTTTCTATCACGAAACAATTGATATGTCCATCTACTCATGGCAAAAATGTGCTCTGATTTTATTTTATTTTTTTTGAATAATTTTTTCTCTTTGACTTTCAAAATTTCACCCGTGTTTCAATATAACCTAGGTTCAAGACAAGGGCTGATTCTATTTGGAAGGAACAAAAAGAAATGTTGAAACGAAGTATGTGGTTGCCTGTAGCAGCTAACAATCACAAAGTGTCTCAGGATTGTAATATGAACAAAGAGATTAAAAACTAAATTATGACAAAGAGACTCGTCTTAGAGATGAAAAGGATCTTACTGTTCACGAATGATCTTGAATGCTTCTTTTGTTGCATACGGTAAACCAGTCTTTGGATCACGATAACTGCACACATCAGACAGCAAAACACATTTTGATCGCAGTGGATGGACAAAATACCTTAGCAAGTATACAAAGGGTAAGATGATGCATAATAAACCAGACACTTTTTGAGTAAAAAAGTGATTATTTGTACCGCCACAGCCATTGATTCATAGTTAATATTTTGGAACTTTATTTCTTATGATTTTACATAAGTGTTTTCTTCTCTTTTCATGTGTACTCTATTGGTGCACACCATCAAAAGAAAAACAATACAGTATCGCCTTGTGGGCATTTTATCAATGGAAGTAGGCTCCAAAACGACCAAACCTTGCCAATAATTTTCCATTCCCTGCGCTCTTCAATTATAATCAATTCAAATTAAGATCCTATTTCAAGTCAAGAAAATATTTAACCGGTTTCCTTTTTAAGAAATTAAATAAAAGCTGGCATAGGAGTGTTATTTGAACTCACAACCCCCCCTTCAATCAAACTTGCTGATCTCCCCCTTTCCCTGTTTGACTGTTTATACTAAAACTCATCTCAGATCCAAGAAATACATAGAAATAAAACTTTACATTAGTGACCGTGCATAGTAGCTAATGTAGGACTATGAACCAATGTTGATCAAGAACAGCTTGTTCCAAATCATGCAAAAGCCTATTGATGTGCATATATAGTAACATACCATGGTGCATACTGGGTCAATACTTCACTCATGAAAACAAGGAATTGAACATGTGCATGTTATTTTCAGTACTAATAATAATTAGGCCAAAATTATAAAAAATAATAGACCAACTCTCAAAACTTACACTGCTGGGATCCCCGTAACAGCACAAACTGCCTTCTCTGGATCTAAAAAAATGTGATTCAGAAATCAGCCAGTTGAAGAAGTAAGACTTGGACATGGTCTAAATACACAGAATGTAATGGACAGACCAATATTGAGCAAATACACAGTATCCAGCAACCACGGATATGAATGCAGAACACATACTTAGCCGTATGAAAAGAGATTTCAACTAAGTAAATAACTGGTGTATAATCTATCAATAATACGCAGTCCCTAGAGGTTAAAGCAATGCATGAATAGAGACAAAATATGACGGCAGAATTGAAGCATTCATTGAAGGATGAAAACAAAAGCATCTTACTTACATGGAGTGGGGTTAGATGCAACCTGTGATTCAAAAGATGCTCCATTCATGAAAGTTAGATATGAAAGGCCTGTAGAAAAAAAATATATAAATTTTTTTGATTTAATTCACAAATCTTTCAACATAATGAGAACTAAAACAGAAAATTAGAAAAAGAATCAAATGAAAATCAAGGAGAAACAGAAGGCTCGCCGTCTTTAGAAAGATATTGTATCTGCGGACCGCTGTAAACAGCTTTATGCACAATAGCTCTTTTCTTAACTTCTTCTTCTCTAGCTAACACCTTTTCCAAGTTTCTCAAGTTCATAATCTCTGCCAAATGGTTGCATTAAAAGGAAATTAAGTTAATAAGCCTACCTTGAAACAAGATTAAGAGCAATTATGAGAGGAGTGCAGTGAGAAGAACCTGTTTGAGCAGCTTCCAGAAGCATTTCTTCTTGGGTCATCCTCTTCTCCTCCCCTTCCTTTTTCCGTTTTATCGGCTGAAAATTAAGACGGCAATGACTAACAGGGCGCATATACAAAAATTCTTAAATAGTCAATCAACAACTTAAAATAGTTGAAAAATGATGCAAGAAAAAGAAATCTGCAATTAGTTCCACCTGTCGAGTGCCTTCCTAAGAAACCCTTGCTGTTTAGAAGTTCAACCTTAGAAATATTGATTTTGAAAATAACTACTTAACTATTTCAATTGAATCTTGAGAGTTGAGATTGATATTTGTTATCTGACTTTGCTAATTAGGCAGTGCAAAGAAAGTTGGAGTGGTGGCCAGGAAAATGCCACAAAAGTAAAGTTGCAGATTCAGAGTTAGGCTTTCTTGAGTATGCCTACAGATATTTCAGACACATGATTGAGCTACTCAAACTTTAAAGAGTCTTTTCTATTATAGACTACAAGTGTGGAAGTTTTTTCATCATCCCATGCTTATAAAACCATCCATGAATAATTTATGAACATGAGATGACATAGTTCTTACTAAAGCAATATCAGAAATCTTCATTTGTAATGCAAGTTTTTGGAACTTCTAAATCTCACTTGTTTTTGGTCTATCCTTCCACTTTCTCCAAATTTCATTGTAGATTCACGAGCTTTTGCAGAGTCATATGTAAGCATGATAATTAGTTATGCACCTTTTAGAAAATTAACCAATGCCAGATCTCATACTTCTAACCTAAGATAGCTACAAATGCAAATGATGGTTCTCTTTGGGGCGTAAAATATGAATGACTTATCAATAATCAATTCACCATACCTTCATTGTAGCTTGCAATGCTGCACGGATTGCATCCCGTTCAGCTTGCCTGATGATTACAGAAGTCCTAGTTGATTTTCTGACTGATTTTTCGGCCTCGGTGTCATCAGGGATCTCGTGATGTTCTGAAGGAGTTGACTGCTCTAGATTTGTCTCATTTTTAGGTGTACTTTCTCCCTTAGAAGGTGTATTATCTTTCTTCTTTTTCTTCTGTGTGGATGGTTTTCCTGGATATGTTAGTTTCTTTTTTGTCCTTGTCCTGTCCAAAAAAGTAAATGCAGGCATAAGTTTCACATTCACTTGAGGTCATCTCTGTTGGAAAAGAGAATGTCCAACCTCTCATCAGGTTCATTTTCTCCTTCTTCATCTGCCTCAGGCTCCTAATAGCACGGAGCAGGTTAAAAGTAAGACAAACGGACAAGATTACACAGCAAACTGTCGTGAAAATACAAACTCACATCTTCATCAAAGTCACTGTCAAAAACATCAGCAACTTCTCTTTCTTCCTCGTACTCTACATCATTTTCTTCCTGGCCATATGTATAACCAACAAATTGAGTATAGTAAACAAACATCAGAAGATATCATCCAGACACATCAATTGATTAGTATCTTGGTTTTGCAACAGGCGTGCAGCTCACCAAATAAAATATAAAATGAGTTGGATTAAAAATTTGTAGAAGAAGAAGAGCTCGTCCGCACCTCTTTGAGAGCATCTTGATTCCAGAAGAGCTCATCTTCCTCAAGCTCATCATCAAGCAACTTTGTCATCCTATCAGATAAGTTGGGTTTCCCATTAGCCAGCTTAAACAAGATTTAAACATAAGCAAATCGTTTGAGCATACCGCTTGCCCCTGCTAGCTCGACTCGTGCGATCAAGAAACACATGCTGTTGCGCCTCTTCATTGCCGGCGTCCATGGATTTCACCTTATTTACGAAATTAGAAAGCTCCAACCCTAAGCTCAATGACAAATTCCGCACATCAAAACGAGCACAATCAGGAAAGCTCACGAAAATGCATGATCGAAGCAGCTTCGCCAGCTCAAAAGCAACTCAGCTGTAACGGATAAATGCCGAATTTTTTCGTTGGAGGAAAATCAGGAAATTATCGCATTGCTGCTGCTCTGCTTTCGTAATTTATACTCGCAATTTTCATTTTCTGGGTCGTGATTTCAGTAACTATTTATGCATTACAATTGTAAGCAACTAATTAACAGCTGATTACAAACAACATAGGAATCCCGAATCCGGAAGGGTACTATGGTTTAGGGTAAATGAAAATAATATATACTCCCTCCGTCCCACTTGAATTGTCACACTTACCAAATTGGGCGTCCCAACCAAATTGTCACATTTCCAAAAAAGGCAACTTTTTCACACTCAACAATAAAATATTAATCCCACTAACTCATTCTACACTCACAACTCTTAATTTCCGTGCCGAAAAGAAAGGCGACAATTATAACGGGACGGAGGGAGTATTAATTATCCTTTGAATTATTTCGAAATAGTTAATCTGATTTAGTTTGACAGAAATCAGTAACACTGAAAAAAGTCCTAATCCACCAAAACCCTCAAAAACCCCAGCAAAGCACCGCATAATCATGAATGAAGAAGAGAGGTTGGGAGCGCAAACCCTTGAGTATAGCAGTCGCCGGCCCGCGCCTTAATCGAACACTCCGATCTCAATATCGCGGCTTCTTCACTATGCCTCGCCGCTCTCAAGTCACAATCGCGCCCGCCGCCGCCTTTCCAACATTTATTTTGCGCCGGAGTAGTCTATAATAATAAATAATAATTTCTGTCAGCTCCACCTAAACAACCCACCACCCAACTCAATTTCACTCAACATTCATTCAACCTAAAATTTATTATATTTATTCTTAATATATATTATTTATAATATTTTTATTAATTTTTTAATTATATATTTATATATAACTATATAATTATAATATTTTTATTACATACACTTAAAAAATTAGTATTTGAATCAATAATAATATTTTTATTACATACACTTAAAAAATTAGTATTTGAATCAATAATAAAATATAAACTACAAAAGTTGAAATAAAAATTAAATACAAATACATGAATTACAAATACAAGAACAAACATGAAAGTACAATTACAAATGAATTACATATTTAATCATGAGCACCAAATTTTTGCCATATGTGCTCAATCAAGTCATGTTTAAGGGTCTGATGAGCTTGTCTGTTGCGAAGTTCATCTCTATTGATCATATAAGCAGACAAACTGGAAATGCGTTGTGTAGAGTAGTTGAACGATTCAATATCTTCACCTTGCACTTCTTTAGGAGTATCCATGAGAAACTCTGTGGGATCATGATAGTTTTGATATGTATATCGTTCATCTTCTACTATCATATTGTGTAAAACGATGCATGCCATCATGATTTTTCCTATCACAACCTTGTCCCGAATAAGGCATGGGCGTCGAAGGAAAGCAAAACGAGCTTGCGGAACCCCAAAGGCTCTCTCGACATCTTTTCTAGCAGACTTTTGGTGTTGAGCAAATAACTTGTATTTTCTGGTCTGTGGGACAACAATTGACTTGACAAATACAGCTCATGAAGGATAAATGCCATCAGTGAGATAATATGCTCTATCATATTGACGACCATTCACAACATAATTAATTTTCGGTGATCGACCTTCTAACACATCATTAACGACAGGAGACTGATGCAGTACATTAATATCATTGCACGAACCTGGTGTTCCGAAGAATGCATCCCATATCCATAAATCATATGAAGCAACAACTTCCAAGATTATTGTTGGACTTCCACCTCTCCCTGTGTATTGATCCGCCCACGCAGTGTGACAATTTTTCCATCCCCAATGCATGCAGTCAATACTACCAATCATACCTGAAAAACCACGTTGTTGTACAACATAGAGTAGTCTAGCAAGATCTTCTCGATTTGGCCTTCTAAGATACGTTTCACCGAAGCATGAAATGATACCTTCAACAAAATGTACAATAGCCTCTCTAGTCGTAGCTCCACTCATTCGCAAGTATTCATCAACAACGTCAGATGATACCCCATATGCGAGAACCCTCATTGTTGTAGTACATTTTTATACTGGTGAAAGACCTTGTCTGCCAGAGGCATTACGCCTTTGTTGAAAATATTCGTCATTGGCAATGACAACCTCCATTATACGGAGGAATAATGATCTTTGCATGCGGAATCTCCGTCTGAATATCTGTGGAGTGTATGTCGGCATCTCCACAAAATAATCATTCATCAAACGCTCATGACCAATCTCGCGTACTCTGTTGATATACCTTCTCCTGTTTGTAGGTTGTACAAACAGATTGTGATTGCTTGTGATGAACTATTGGATGATTCCATCAATTTGACGATTTTGCTGATGGACTCGTTCTTCCCACTCATCATATCCATGGGATTTCAAATGAATCGGAACTTGAGTCTGATGATGAGTTTTCGTGGAGAGACATTTTATGAAGTGAGAAAGATGAATTGATCGTGCAAATTATTTTACAAAGAAAGAGAAGAAAGAGAGAAGTTTTTGTTGATGGTGCAGGGATGATAAATAGAAAAACGTCTTGTGTAAACAAAAGTTGAATGGATGAATATTAATGGTGGGGACGTGCCAGAGAGTTGATAGAGACACGATAGAGAAATGGTGAATGAATGATTATTAATGGTGGGGACGTGCCAGAGAGTTGATAGGGACATGATAGAGTTATGAGATAAGGATATGATATAGATATATCACAATTAATGGTGCATAGTTGATAAGGAAAATGACATAAAGACATGGTGCAGTGTTGAATATTATGATATAAGGATATGAAAGAGACATATCACAATTAATGGTGCAGAGTTGATAAGGAAAATGACA
>JAPKLW010000480.1:386296-415366 GCA_026898455.1 Plectranthus barbatus
TTAATGGTGCAGAGTTGATAAGGAAAATGACATAAAGACATGGTGCAATGTTAAATATTATGAGATAAGGATATGATAGAGACATCACAATTAATGATGCAGAGTTGATAATGAAAATGTCATAAACACACTGAAACAAATTGAAATAAATCGAAACACAACAAATACATCAAATGCTAAAGATTGGTGCAACAAACACACTGAAATTACATGAAATAAGATTAGTTAGATGGTCCAAAAACAAGTGCCATCAGACGGATTTTGAGGTCGTCTTCTTCTGGAGTTAAGACATGTTTTGTCAGCAAGGTATTCAATGTCTTATTATACATCTCCATTTTATCCATCTCCTTTTTTGTTGCCACAACATTCATCATAAACTCCAGTTCATTATCTTTGGAGATTCTCATTGCACGTAATTCTGCAATAAATTAATTAGATGAATTAGATGTAGAAACTTTACCTTTTCCTTTCCTTTTTGCTTTGTCTCTACCTATTGGGCGGGAAATAGAAGCTCTGCTAGTTGGGGTTTCTTCACCAGAAGGCACAGAATACCCCCCATCTTCAGATGTTTTTGATCTCTTGTGTCTTCTACAATCATCTTCATCATTGTCCTCTTCATTTTCACACCGAAGTGATGTTATATCTCACTTTGGATGTTTGCACATAACTTCTTTGAATACAACAAAATCCTGAAACTTGCCTCTAGTGCCACCTTCTTCATAAATTGTCTGAGCTTATTTCTCAATATCGGTCTCGCTCATTTCACTCTTTTTTTGAGCATACGCCTCCTTGTAAGCACCCATCCACCGATTTACGTTTTCACTAAGTCGTTTCCAACGACCTTTCATCGATTCAATGTTTCTTTCGTTGAGATCATTTGGGTTTTCTGCTTGACGATCGTGATACAATTTATGTACACGACCCCATAACGAGCTTCCCTTCTGATTTTTTCCACGTATGCTATCCCTACCAGCATAGATCCATGAAGACATGAGGGTTACATCTTCTTTTACACACCCACTAGTTTTTGAACCTTTTGGCATTTTGGTACTGAGAGATTCAACATTTTGAGAGGAATGAGGGTTATTGAAATTAGGCTAATATGAAAAATTTTGATATTCAACATTTGGAAATTGTTGCGAATTTTGGTAATTTGAATAGTTTTGGGAGAATGGATAATCTTTTTGGCTTGGAAAATTTTGGGAAGAGAAGAAGTAATTGGAATCATTTGGATCCATAACAAGATATCAAAATAAAGAAATACTAGAGAAAATAGAAGTTTTGGTTGTGAATGAAAATATATCAATATTGAGTTCATTTTATAGAGAAAAAAAAATGAATTTCGGTATAATTTTTTTTATAATTATTTTGTGGATTTATTCAAAGAAATACGAGTATCCAATCACATTCTGTCAAATGACAGCATGTGAGTGGATGACACTGCCGCTCGTCTGATATCCATAGAGTCATGACACTCCTTACCAAAAATTTTCTTTTACAATTTTTTTTATTCAATTTATTAATATTTTATGCATGACATTTTAGCAAATGTGATTGCTAGCACCAGTCTTAGTAATTCAAATTCATTAATATTGCTTTATTTTATTTTGTCACTAATAAAATTATATATTTTTAAAATTTTAATAATTATTTTTAAATGTATTTAATTTTTATTCATTAACATTATGTATATTAAAATATTATAATATAAATTATATATATATATATATATATAGAGAGAGTAGTGTTCATTTCCGAACTAAGTGTTTGTGAATGAACAATGACCTATAATCTAACCATTAATTTTTTGAATCTGATGGTTATAATAATGACACGTGGCAGTCATTAAATTTATTTATTTATTTGAAAGGGCATTTTAGGTAGTAAATATTATTATATTTTATAGTAGATTTGATAATTATGGTAGTTACCTAATTTTTTGGGATTTAATTTATTTAGCTTCTTTTAGGGTTCAATTAATTTGTTAATTCACCCTCTCCTTCACGATCGTCCACCCTCTCCCTCATGATCGTCCATCCTCTCCCTCACCATCGTCCGACCACCAGCCATGGCTCTCCCCTCTCGTCTATCCCCTTCTCGCCGCCACAGTCGCAGCCCGTCGCTGCTCGTCATCTCGTGCCAATCAATCCCAGCATCAAGTTCTCTCGTCTATCCCCTTCTCACCGCCACAGTCGCAGCCCGTCGCTGCTCGTCATCTCGTGCCAATCAACCCCAGCATCAAGTTCCACTTGGACGATTTTCGTCCAGTCTTAAAGTCCGATTCGCGATTTGGCCATTCCACTTGGACGATTTTCGTCCAAGATCCGTTGTTATGAGATATAATATTTCAAACAAAATGTAATAAATATAATTTTATACATTTTTATTATTGTTCAATTCAAATGTATGTTACAATAAAAGAAATAATAAATAAAATAAAGATAGAAAATAATAAGTGTAACTTCAAATTTCAAAACGATATAAATGAGATAGTCAGAGTTATTGAATTGAGAATTTCCATCCCCTGTTTCTATTTTTTTCTACTCGAATTCTTACTCTATTATTAAATATATTTATTTTATTTAAAACATTAGTTTATTATTTTATATAAATTGTTCAACTCAAAGCACGGTTTATCCCACCAAACTATCATATATACTCATTTGTAGTATTTATATTATATTTTTTAAGTTAATAGTTAATATATAATGAATTTATTCATAATCATGATTTATATTTCTTTAGATTTTGATTTTATTTATAGTATCTTAGAGTATATTGTACGTAATATTTTATTTTCATAAAAGGATTATTAAAATTAATAAATATTGTTGAGGTTCAATTCGTACAGATACGGGCCCTAGGAACTTGAGGTTCGATAAGATGAAATTACAGGAAATAACCAAGCGCGATGAAGCCGAAAATACAGTAAACGATTGACAACACTGCAAATGATGACTCAATATGATAAAAATATCCAAGATTTGGAACGGTAAAGTAGACAGACCACGATTATAATAAAGTAGACAATAACAAAGTAGAAGCATTTCTTCGAATGATTGCACTGGGCTAATCGAGCTCTGACGAGCTGGTCGTTAACAGTTCAGATAAAAAATGAGTACAATAGCCATTTTTTGTAAATATAAGACATGCAGCGAACTACATGCCGATTTCCGGCTTACAGGTTCCTATTTATAAAGCCTAGAGAGGAGTTGGGGTTTCTAGAGCACGCTTTCGAGTTATTGAGGTAGCTCATTGGTCTTCTCGGGGTCGTTGCAATGTCTACATTATTCATGACCTACGGGATTGTTGCACCCTTGTCCGGGTCCTTTTGACTGTTGCGCAACTCGATCAGAGTGGCTTTTCATAAGTCAACACAACAAAAAAAATGGTGATTTTGCGACGGAAAAATTCGTCGCAAAAGGGAAAGGATTCGTCGCAAATCAGTATTGAACTGATTTTTACTAGTCTAACCGGTTGGGTCTGTATAGATCGATCCAAGACTTCTCATCATCGCGTTCAAAATGATTTGAACCTTTTACCTCAACAAAGGTGGGAGATGTTTACCGCTGGACCAAGTACACCAATTGTTTCTTTTAGGCTTTATATAATTAATCTATTGCAAAAAATTCAAAATTTGCGACGGATTAGCAATAGAATTTCCGTCGCTAAATTTTTACTTTCGCGGGATAAGTAGCGACAGAATTTTCGTCGCAAAACTTAAAAAAAAATTCCATCGTAAATCCTTTGCAAAATAACAACTCTTTTTTTGGTCCATTGCAAAAATTAAATTTTCTTGTAGTATAATCTACTACTGAAATGTTCCTCTTTTCAGTGAACTGATATCCTCGCTTGACAGTTCGCTATTAAGCTACCCTTAGCTTGGCCCAAGTAAGCTTAGGCAAGTTTCACGACCTAATGAACCTTGAAATTGAGCTGATTGATCTTTCCCCCAATAAATATAATAGTAAATTATATAAGTTGGCAAGTTAAAGTTCATTGTTTATATTTATTAAAGTGTAAATATTTAATTATCCCTTTTCATTATGTATATCATAAAAATACTCCTCTTTATGAAAATATACTCTAAATATATCAAAAGTACAATATTTGTACTATTTCTAATTTTTTGACATGAAATTGATCTAATCATTGGAGTGATGATGTTAAAAATAATTATAATGTTAAAAATTAATTCAAAAATGAAGTTTTTTTGGGTCGGTATTTAAGAGTAAATAAGGAATAAATTTTATTTAAACAATTTTGGGTCAGGATCGAATCATTCTGACCCAGTTCTCTACCACAAATAAATAAGTGTTAAAGAATTGGGTAGGGTCTGGATCGGGTCAAGATAGGTTCAAGAGCGGTCATGATCTGGTGAACCTAACCCAATTCCTACCACTCACAAATAAGTGGTCAAGAATTGGTTAGGGTCTGGATCGAGTAAGGATGGATTCAGGATCGGGTCATGATCGTCTGATCATGACCCAGTTCCCTACCACTAAGAAATAACTGGTCAAGAATTGGGTCGAGTCAGGATCGGTTCAAGATCGGGTCATGAACGGGTGATCATGACCCAGTTCTCTACCACTCAGAAATAAGTGGTCAAGAATTGGATAGGGATGAAAGTCTCGATCGTAAAGGTATCCCGACCTGGTACATAATGTCATAAAAGAGATAACGGGTTGGAATCTCAATCATGCATGCCAAATAATTTTTTTTGACTAAATGAGTGATAGCATGTTACACGTACATTGCAATTCACATGACTGAATTTACTACACTGCATTAAAATACCTCACACTGTGAAATGCAGATGTCTAATTCACTACCGTACATTGATCAATCAAATCAATTACTATATAGAAATAATTTATTTACAGCCTTACATACACACTTGAAATCACCGAATAACCAAATTTCCTTCAGTTCTTCTCCATCTTTGCTATGTCCAGCTTCCTTCAAACTTCGTAAACCCTAAATTTTGTTATTTTTTGAAAATAGAGAATTGGAGTTCTGTATTTGTTCACTATAATGGGTAATCCGACGCATCTTGCAACTATGTCGATGGACAACAAAGATTGATTTACATACCAATAAACCTGCATAAATTATACTAAAATCTAAAAATACAATCAAAACAAAATAACAATAAAATATTCAAAATGAGATACTTCGGTCCCGTGAGCATACATATACGAAAAAATGAAACAATTAAACAAAAAAAATTAAGCAACACAAAATTAAACAACATATCAATAAATAAATAAATAATTCAAAGCAACATGAAGCTATGTTATGTTGAGCCCTAAATAATCGAACTAACCATGAACTAACCACAAAATTAAACAACATATCAATTTATCCACACATAAACCACAAAATTAAACAACATATCATTTTTCCCACGATTTAACCTCAAAATAATCAACGGAATTAAACAAAATAAAGAGCAAGTGGAAATTGAAAATTTAACCAACAATGTCAATAATTCACGGTTAAAAGTAACAAATTTGGACTTACCTCGGTCGGAATCCCTTCCATACTTGTTTCCTGGCCACAAATCTGATTTTGAGGGCGATGTGTAATTTTTTTTGAATGAACGGTTAAATTTATATTGGATCGAGAAGTGGGTCGGGATCGGTATGAATCGGGTTAAGATTCAATACCTCATACAATCTGGATTTGGGTCGGGAAATGAATAAGTAAACGGGTCGGGATCAATTGTGCTCGGGTCAGGATTAAATAGATAATTGATCAGTCAGTAATTGGGTCGGGACACGGGTCAGACTCAACGGGTCTCGGATCATAGTCAACAACAGTTTGGGTCATTATCCGATTCATGATCCGATACTGTTTCCGGCTCATTTTTATAAAAAAATTAAATAATTAAAAATAAATTTAGTATTTTTTTCGGTTGGAAATTGAGTCGGGAATGTTATTTTCCGGAAACTTTAAAATTTAATCAAAATAAGTTATACAATCATTGATTTTAGAAAAAAGTTCAAATTTAACAAGAATTTGGATACTTTTTGTCCTTGAAGTATTTAAGATACATTTTCATAAAAAATGATATTTTTGTTATGTGTGTTTTTCATTTGGGTATTCCAAAATTCAGCACTTTATTAAATTATGGATGTTAGTTGTGTAGGGATTTCATGGCGAACCGAACCGCCAAATTCAAATAAACTCGGACCGTTCATAGATGTTGAAAACAATTAAAACAACGATTAAACCCTAGCATGCTCCTATGAATTTAATGCAGTGGATATCAAATATACCTTAATTCTGTAGGGTCTGATCCGATCTTTCGCATTTAAATTCCAATCCCTCGATTCAACCACGCAATTTAATATGCGGAATAAGAAATTAGAGACATATCTAATTTCTAGATTTAATTAATGAGAAAGAGAAGAAGAGAGAAACTTGTTCTCCATATTAGATATTCAAATATGTATCCCAATGTTGTTCAATCCTGCTACTGGTGAGAATTCCACATGAATGTGAATGTGTAAGTCAGAGTCGAATTTCTTCTCCTCCCGAACACACAGAGGTGCCGCCCTTCTCTCTCTCTCTCTCTCTCTCTGTCTCTAGGGTTTCAACTGATTTGAATTGTCATATGAACTGTGAGAAAGAACTGTCTATTTATAGACCTAGGGTTGCAAACCCTAATGGGCTACTGGGCCCCTTTCAGCATATTTATTTGGGCCAGACCTGAGACCTAATACAAATAATAAAATGGGCCTAAAAATTAATTAATTCCCACGTCCACAACCCAGGACACAATTAATTATTTAATATTTATTCTTTTTTACCACATAATTAATACTGACCTACCCCTTTATTAGCACGTTAGGAGAACGAGCTGCATTTACTTGAGAATCCCCGTATTTAAGGTTACTGAACATTCATTAATTTACTGGAGCTTCTGACATGCTACCACAATTAATTAATGTCTTATTTTCCTGAGCAGTATCACTCAAACCTTATCACTTATGCTTGAACTTAATCAGCCTGCAGGACTTTAGCACGATGAACGTTATTGAGCTCCTCAGGGAATGTCTCCATTCTATTACTTAGATATGGTAACCTAACTCTAGTCTCAGACTGTAATACATGAACTGCTGCTACGCAAGATGCAGGTATACGAGCACATTACTCAGGCTATCCACCATGGCAAGTCAAAGCAACAGTTAACCTGTGCATACCCCTGAACCTTCGTCAAGGTTTGGACTCAATCAAGATCAAGATCTTGTATTCTGTGATGTCAGACAATAGAATACATCTCATTGTGGTCCAATCAATACGCAATCGCACGTACCAGCATATCAAGTGATCAAGACAGATGACTTCTTTCCGACTATGTTGCAGCCTACACCGACAGACTTATTCTCATACGCTGTCTTGATTGTGATGATATTTATATCTCACTAGGTCAAGTGATCACACTGTCTTCTGCGATCTACAACACGCAGTATAATCGTTCCTATCAGTGAGATAAGAGGATACAATTATTACTCGCATGTAAATTTGTTTAACAGATAGAAAATAACATTGAATATATACTCATAGTAATAAATATTTTTTTTATACAAACCCAACAAGTTGCACTCAAATAAATTTAAATTAACGTAATTGGGGCATTTGATCGGTTGAGCAGGTAGACAATTGACTATTGTCCAACTCCAAGTGTTACATATTTGTTGGTACAATGCTGCCGTACCGACTGCCACACAACACTTTACTTTTTATAGGTTGTTATAATTAGTTAATTAAATCAAATAATAAGAAAAAAGTCAAATATTTTTCTGCTTTTTGTGTTACGTTTTAAAGTCCCATTTTGCACAAGTATCTTTCACACATAACTATTTGAATGTCAAAATAATTAGGTATCAAACGTGATTTGAATTTTATTTTTTTTTAAAAAAAGGTCAAATAATATAGTGTCATTTCTCTGAATATTGCGTTTGGAATATGACACGCACCCATTTCGCCATCTTCAATATTTGGATGAACTAATTTGAGAGTAAGGGTAAACATAGCTATTTTTTTAATTTTATATATTTTTAAACAAGTTTTTAATTATAAATTTTGTTTCAGGGAAAAATCCTAAAGAAAAAAAAAACGAAGTAATTATTTTGAATAGTCACACGGCAACTCGAAGTGTTGCAATTTCGTTCAGAGTTTGTGTAAATTTTCCTTTTTGTCGGCTTTTTCAGAGTCAAAATTTAGGTTTATTATGGTTTCTATTTTTATGATTACCAAAATTAAAGTACATGTGTAACTAATAGAGATGGGAAAGCAAAAGAGATCAATTTGGCTTCGCAACTTTATTTTTTTATTGCGTAAATTTACAAAACTGGATTGCCGGCGTTGCAAAATAATCGGTGACGGTGATAGGCGCTTGACTTCACACTTGAATTGACAAAATAGAATTATTGGTTTTTCAAAGTCAAATGAATAACACTAACTTGAGAGTAATTCATTATTTATATTACTTAACACATTCCATTCTTCATACAGTAACAATTTATAACTAGCATTATCGATTAATTTAAATCAGTCAATATAGAATATTGAACATATATAAGTAGTTGGAGTCATGATTCAATCAAAGTATAATTAAACTAAAGCAAATTATTAAAATTTACTATAAGTCCTGTAATAAATATCCAAACAATGTTGATAGGATATAATTTTTCCAACGATAGAAAAATGATGACTATATAACCCTATTTCAATAGAAAGGTCTCAAGTTAAGCACGCTTAAACGGTTTAGGCAGGTTTTATTTATTAATCTTAGGTTTACCTATTATTTAATATGCTTTAAAATCCGTCTAAACCGTTTAGGCGGATTTTATCTATATCCAAATGGATTCATCCATCCCAAATAAGGTTTATTAATCCCCAATAAAGATATATTAAATGTGTTTGACTTGAGTTAATGGATGAAACCCGCCTAAACCGTTTTAAGCATGTCTAACATGAGACTTTCCCCCTTATAAATAGTAAATGATCTTTGTAATTGAAATACAACATATGAAATAAAATATACATTCTCTCGCGTATTGTATATTTCCAACATCATGTGCTTACACATTTTTTAATAGTTTGTATTTGTTTAAAACCTGTAATAATTTATATTAAATTTAGAAAACACGTTTAATGTATACTTTTAATTAATTAATCTACCGAGAGATTCCCATTTCAATTTATTTTACTTTCATAAATGAAAATAAAATATTATACAGTAATTTATAATGAATGGTGAGGGTTTGATACAGTCAAACTAAAAGAAAAGAAAAATATTGGTGGGCAGGATTATTTTAAATAGCAAGAATTTCTGGGAACTGTTTGGCAGCGTGAATTTGTAATTCGATTTCCCAATTTTAGACTCTACTTGTCAAACTTCCAACCGCGGCGCCCAAGTCAAACACCCCCCTTCACTTTTTCATAATAATATTTAAATTCTCACACACAAAATCAAACTTTCCCCACTATATATGTTTGCATTCTTCATGCAAACACACACTCACACATACATATATATAAATATATATACACACACCCAAATATTTGAACTGAAAATCAAAACCCTATTTCAACCCATTAATCTCGATTGACGACCGATATTCTTCAAATGGCTGCTTCTCAATCTACTCGCATTTCACCATTGTTACTTGTTATAATTGTCTTGGTTTCGAGCTGCCGTGAAATCGCGGCGATAAGGCCGCTGGAGGCGGAGCAACGGCCGAATCTCAGTATTCAATTTCAATCCCTTCCGAGAGGCCGCGTCCCACCGTCGAGGAGCAACCCATGCACCTTCATTCCCGGCGGCAAAAGCCGCGGACGGTGTGTCTTCGCCGTCCAAGGGGAGGTTTCCGCCACCCTCAAGGATTGATTTTTATTTTTTATATATATCCAGATTTTGTAAATTAATTGATTAATATACTTTCTTTTTTAAAATTCAAGATTTTCAGCTCTCTTGTTTTTCTATAGTGTATCTGATACCCCACGTCGAGTGGGAGACAAAAATTTTCAATGTTTGTAACAGTGTTCAATGAATTTTATTGATATTTATTTTGGTGGATAGAAAATAAATGTGTTAGTAGTTAATTCACATTAGATATATATGCTTGTTTTTTTTCTAATGTTGCAGTTGAACTTAATTACTCGTTGAATATTATTTGAGCATTCGATATTGTCTACGTATGGTATAAATTATAAGAAAATGTCTTGGGTTAGACATACCTAAACGATTTAGGCGGGTTTTATCCATTAACCCAAGTTTTAGGCGGGTTTTATCCGTTAACCCAAGCTCAAACCCATATAATATACTCTATTTGGGATGGGTGAACCCATTTGGGTAGGATAAAATCCGCCTAAACCGTTTAGGCCTGCCTAACGCAAGTTTTTGCCAAATTATAATCATACGTAGTTAAATTATTGAATACCACTCGTGATAATTATTTAATTACTTCATAATGTTTCAATCATTTATTGTTAAATAAGATTTCGAAGTTTTATTGTAATATCCCGAGTTTAATTAAGTTAATTAATCGCTTAATTATTGTAATAAAATAATTTTCTTCTCAATTTGCGCTATAATATTAGGTTATTTCTTAATATTAGCAAGCGTACCTTTAAAATTTGCAATTCGAGTTCGGAAGGTTCGTTTCCTAAATCGAGCTAGGTAAATGCTCAGAATAAAATAGAAGGTTAAGAATCGATCGAATTAATTTTCAGAAACTCGTTGAAGGAAATATTAATTTTTGAAGGATTAATCATGATTATTTGGAAATGAAATTGATAAAATATGTAATTAATTTGGGATTTATTGGAAATGGGAAATAATGCATGAGTGAGGTGGCTTGATGCATGTATTATTCTTGACACCTCAAATTTTACTTGGGAGTGGAATTTTGGGTTTATTCCATTCAAGCAAAAGTGGAAAAATTACAAGAAATAGAAAAAAAAATTCACCCCACTTCTCTCTCTCTCTCTCTCCGTCACCCCCAACCCCAAACCTCTTATCGTCGCCACTTTCCGGTCAGCTCCGGCCACCGCAGACCAAGCCACCACCACCATTCGAAAGACCGTGCTTCAAGGTTTCCGTGAAGTTATAGTACGCGTCGTGAGGTCGAGTATTGGAGGAGAAACGGAGGAGAGAAGTTACCCCGTCGGAATTGGTGAGAAATCCAATTTCAGATTTTGTAACTCGATTATACGTGAATATCTCGAGCTATAGCTTATGTATTCGTGTTCCTTACGTTATAGGGAGCGTTTTGATACCCTGGGACTCGAGTTTGGACGCCGGAAAACATCACCGCCGCTGCTGCTCTTCTTTTCCGGTGAGCTCGCCCATTTCCATTTTTCCGTCATTTTCGAGCTTTGAAGCATGTTGTTGTGTTCTTTGTGGGTCTAGGATCATAGTGGTATGTTTGCATGTCGTTGAAAGTGTGTATAATGGAAGAAATTGGGAGTTGCAGGTCGTGACATCGAAAGAGTCGAAGAAGACGACTCACGTCGATCAACGTGGGAGCCATATCGATCAATGTGGGAGCAATATCGATCGATGTGAGCTGCGTCGATCGACGTGGGGGCCATATTGATTGACGTGAGCTGTGTCGGTCGACACAGCAACCCAGAGGAGAAAATTTGTGTTTTCTTGTTTGATTTTGATCCGATTCGAGTCATCTTCGAGCTATAAGTTCAATGTATGATTAGAGATGCATTGGTTTATGAAATCAAGTATTGAGAAATTGTTTATTCGATTAAGAATCAAGTTCGAAGTATGACTAATTGTTTGAAAGTTTGAATATGAGTTGCTTGGAATAAATAGTTAATCATAATGGATTAACCGTATCAATTGAGTTTGGAAGTTGATTATGTGAAGTGACTGTGAGTCAAATGTTTGGAAAATGTCAGTTAGATGTCAGTCATAAATCCTGATTTTGTCTAGTATTATCAGCTAGGACTAATAGAAATACTTAGACTATCCATCATAACTGAATGTATATATGTGATTATTATTTGAAGGGAATTAAAGGATAACGTTGGTACAACTCAACTGCGATTAACAAGAGCATCGTTATTTTCGTAAGCATAACACAGGTGAGAATTATTTCAAAAAAAATAAAATGCTTTCCAAGCTTATTGCTTAGTTTCTAAAATGGGTGTGAAAAAGGTTTTGGTTTTAAAGTGATTGCTATGCATAAAGTGTTTTGTGTTTTCATATTTGTACATCTGTAAGTAGACGCTTTCAGAGAGATTATTTAATGAGAATGATCCAGGAATTTCCTGTGTTAATCTCATTAAAATAAGGATAGACGTCCTATTCAGAGCGCTTGACGGTGCGATAGGTAGTTCAGCGGACGTGCTGATACCTAAGGGTAGAGATAAGGATGGATTCTAAAATCGAACGGGTCTCAAGGGACTATTCTGAGACTTGTGCACAAATTGATGATAGTGGGTTGAGTGGCTTGTCCATTCCCAGCTATTCATCGTAACGTGAAAGTGGGTCAGCTTCCCGTTACACAACGGTAAACAAATATGTTAACATGGCAAATAGTTAATCAACGAAATAAAATAATTTAGATAACACGGATCTTTTCAACAAAACTCCGTGTGTATCTGCGTGAGTTGCATAGCATTTATATATAAAATGTATGTTTTCGGGCATATTTCCACTGGGTACATTAGTACTCAGTCCTTCGTATTATTTATAAAATACGCAGGTTAAGCAGCGACGATGGAGAAGCAGGGGTGTAAAGACAGTGCAGGAGGTTGTAAAGCTTTTGAAAGATCCTGAGATATGCATCTTCACATGCATATCTCCACTACGCTACACACACTGCTGCACTACTCTCTGAACTGTTTTCCTTCCCATGTTTTGAAAGTTCTGAAGAACAAAAGTTTAACTCTTTATATTGATTTTATGAATGATGTTCTTATCTTTAGTTAATGAATGTTTATCAAATCTCTTGTTCAAGTCTTTCACTGAATTTGATTTATAAAATGTTTGAAAAATCGTTGATCACGACTGTAGCGCGCTCCAAAGTTGGAAAGGTCAATTGGGGACGTTACATTTATTATCTAACACCTCAACGTTCACAAATATTTAAACTTATTTCATTCACATATAAATTGATTCTTACTCAAATTTGAGTCATTTATCGTTGAACACTTCAAAGTTCAGGAGCTTTTGAAATTTAAGTTATCTTTAAATATTTATTATTTTGTATTAAAATATAATGATTTATTCACAAAATTTTCATACACGCTCAAATTTATTATTTGTTATAATAAATAAATAAATCGGGTCAAACGATCATTATTAATTAAAGCATCAAAATATAAATTTACAAAGTTTAAGTTTCTATATTTTAAAACTAATTTAATTGAGCTCAGAGTCGCATATAAACTTAACTTATTTAATTAATTAATTTTATTGAAAATGAGTAAAAAATAAGTTTGTATCGAATTGACTCGTGGACACCCTAATTCATTTATACATATACATGGTGCAACATGAATTTCATGTTTTTGATATGTAACAGTTATAGTGTAATGGAATCGGATCGAATAGTATTATACTTAATTAATTTGACTTGTTTAGTATATTTTCAATTTTTTTTTTAATACTTTGAAGTTCATGAATTTTATTGTGCGTTAGTTAACTTTTTAAATTTATAATATATTTAAAATATTAATTGTTATTTTGAAATAAAAAAAATTATTTATTCCAAAACTAATATTATAACCATGTTCAAATTCAATTTCTTCTCATTAACAAAAAATTATCATTCTTGTTACTTTTAAATCATGAAAATATTACTTTTATGAAATTAGGTATGTTATATTTCTTACCAATTTTAGCTAAAGAATTTGCTCACAAGATGACGAGTCAAATATTATTATACGCAAGTTTGCTCATAAGTTGACGAGTCGAATATTATGATACACAAGTTTGATCACATATTTATTTATATTTACTTTTATATAATGTACCCTTAATTTAATTTTATATATATATTATATCTCTATTTATAAATTTCTGGATCAACCAACACCAACAAAGTAAGTCATTGAAGCCCAAAGGTCAAACTATGTGTCCAATAAATAAATCAATTCACTATACCAAAGAAGACAATAATTTTTTTTCCAAACATCCCAGTTGACAAAGAAGACTAAATTCTATGAATTCCAAAATAAATAAAACTATTTTTTGTTCTTGATTGATTATTGTTTAAATAATTTTTATCGGTATTAATTAGCAGGCTGGAGACAATTGCACAAAACTGGGCCAGTAAACCTCAAGAAGTATCGTGAGGCCTTATCACCTTCGGCCTATTTATTTTTCAAATTTTTTTAAAATAAAAAAATTAGATACACAATTTAAACGAGGAAGATGATATTATTTTGTGTGCTCGAATTCATGATCAATTAGTCACAATAAAACGAATTAACCAACTTTTAGGTTGGGGACTTTTTTTAGTTAATCAACATATTCTATTTGTGGTAAGATCATTATTACTAATATAATTCCAGAAACTTATGTATTAAGAATTTGACTAGAAATATTGAAATTTTAAAGTATCTCTCCACATTTCTGGAAAATATATAAGAATAATAAATGAAACGAATTATAATCATGAACTTGTAGTATCTGCGTTCCAATGATATGGATAATGTTAGTAATATTTTAATGCACTTTATTTATACGATATGGTATTAATATTTGATATAATTATTTATAGTAATTTTATATACACCTTTAAATTAAAAATAAAAATAATTCAATAGATAGAATTTAGAAAATAATAGTGTTAAAAGCAACATTATTAAAAGAGAAATAAATTAATGTTTTGTAAAAAACAAGAGACCAAATTATTATAAAGAAGCATATCATTATATAAGTTTGTTTGAATATATTATTTTTTATGAATAATTCTTGGTATACACACACGATATTAAATGATTGTATAATCGAGATGGATGAAGTGGGAATTGGCTTCTTACAAATGATAAACTCCAACAAAAATAATATAAAATACTCTTCCGACAAATTGATATACTTAGACTATTCTTTTTTTCTTTTTTTTTTTTTATGGAATTCACCATCGTATTGAAATTATGCAAACCAGACCACATTTTATTGATACACTTTAAATACATATATAATCCAGCATTAATAATCAATTTATATTAACTAGCAATGAATCCATATCATTTATTTATAAAAAATAATAGTTCAGATTAAAATTTGTTTAAAATCCCATGCTCAATAATTTTATAGTGGTGCTTAAAATAAATCTTTTTAGTTGTCATATATATTATACTTATTTTTTTAACAATCATTCAAGAATTAAGATTATTTTTATTTAGCAAAACCTTTATTTTTTGCCCTAAATCCAATAAATTCAATTAAAAAGGACATGTCAATATCTTTTTTCCATTTTATCATGGATTCAATAACATGTGCTTGTCCACTCTATCAGCAAACTTTTACACTTTCGAATATATTTTTTTATCCTTGGTGTTAAAATAAATTACATATTGAATATGAATGAATTCAAGTCTTTAAATTGATTGCATCACATTGAAATAAAAAGATATTAAACATTAAAAAACATACTACCTCCGTTCCGATTATTTAGTCCGGGTTACTATTTTAAGGTATTTCAATTATATGGTCCAATTTCTATATTTAATATTATTTTTTCTGTTAATTTACCATCACATCCCTGAATAATTTTGTAAAACGAAAATATTAAATGTAATATAATGAAAATGAGAGGTTAATTAATTAATGTTTCAAATAAGGATACTGTTGGAAGTTTGTTTAAAGATTAAATAATTTTTGACAAACGTGCAAGATCAAACTGGACCATATAATCGGAACGAAGAAAGTAATATTTTTTTAAGGGCAGGATATATATATATATATATATATATATATATAACAAAAAAACATGACATTCATTATATTTTAATCATAGCATGCAGAGCCTAAACACAAGATTATGATGAACAAGTTTGAAGTTGGATAATTAGTCCGATATAAATAAATGGAAAGTATTCATTTATATTTAACATAAATTGAGTTTTAGCACATCATGATATATATATATATAGCTGGTATATTATGAAAAGATAGAGATCGAAGAGGAGTGTGGAGTGGTGTCACATGGGAATGATGCAGGTATGGTTGGAAAATGAGTTTGAATATGAGGGCCTCTATTATTCTTGCACCAAAATGGGGATCTCCACACTGCATCTCAAGACACCCCCTTCCTTCCTACATGTGATCTTTGTCTCTCTTTCAATTCAATTCTACTCTCTCTCTCTCACACACATATATATATATATATATTTATATTGAATATATAATTGTGGACTGGTTGCATAAAACTGAAGTAGCTAGTAACTCAAGTATAGAAATAACTAGTAATCAAGTGTGTTTGGTTCATAAGTTTTTGATTTGGAGTAAAGTGTAGTTGGTTGGGTGGAAGAATAAGGGACAAAATATAAAGCAGAAAGTACAAATGGCCCGTGACATGATAAATAATTTGGAATTAATGGTGCATGCTAGTACTAAATTCAAGTTTAATTTATAGGGTTGAGTGGGGGACCTAAATATCATTATATATCTTGAATTGGAGATTTTCTTAAAATGTGTTACAACCCTATAAATATACGTCAATTACCCATGCCCTCCATATGCCACGTGCTACATTTCTCATTGAAAACCCTAATGATGGAAGGAAGATGGCGTTGGTTGAATATATTCCAATATTTCACAGTGTTGAAAGATAAGGAGAAAAAGGAATATTCGGAGAGACTCACATACCCACAAAAATATAAGAAATGAAAGAACAAAATAGAATGGAAAAGGAAGATATACAATTATACATACATATATAGTGTATGTAATGTAATACACCCCCAGGCCAACAATAACCCTAGATGTTTGCAGAGCTGGGAGCACCACCAACCTTTTCCATGATATGATTGGAATAATATTCATCATCATTGACCCCATCTCTTTCTTTCTTACAGGTATATACATATACATAGATGGAAGCTTGTATGTAGAGAAAAGGGGTGTGGGTGCGTACCACCCAACCACCATGCAAAAGCATGTTATAGAAGTTTGACCAAACAAAAAACGAATGGAGTTGAAGAGAAAAAGCTTTTACTTGCAGGAATCCTTCCTTCTTCAGCCTACATTTTTTTGCCCCTACTCCAATTATTCATTTCTTTTCAATATATCATCTCACCCACACCCACACCCACACCCACACACATATATAATCTATATATATATATATATGTATTTCAGAATTCTATATATGCATTGCATAATTCTGAACAGCCCATTAGCCTATTATAAGCTCTAGTAGTTTGGTTTATTTTGTTTTAATTGATGAAATTATGTTGAAACCCAAAAACCTCAATTATATTTCTTAATACATATTATTAATCATCCCATCAAGCCTGGCAGTGTTTCTTATGAGCAATTTATTGATTATCTCTCGTTTCATTTTGTTATTTAATTAAGCACGATTAAACGAGAGAGAGAATCATACATATTGAGAATAAATAGTGAAGTTGGAATGGAAAATAATGGAGGCAGGGGTGGGACATGCATCTTTGAATTGATACTGAAAAAATCTGAGGCATTGATTTTCGACTCAGAAACTGAGATTCAAAATTTCATCAGACTATGTTTTTAGTCTATGTCTGCACCGTTAATTTGTGGACCAATCACATTCATCTTATTAATAATATTATATACTATTTGATATTTCAACCGAGTAAATTATCATTAAGATATAATAAAAAAAATAAGTAAGGGATGCATGAGAGAATGAACATTATTCACTAAATCCTTAATTATACAAGGAATCTACACTAAAGAGATGCATTGAAGTTTGTTCATTTGCATGAACAAGTTTAGGTCACATTAAAAAAGAAAAAGAAAAAAAGAAATTGAGGGGCTCAATTAATTTTATAATAAGATTGGAGCCAACTCAGCTATATATTATTGTAGCTAGGCACTTTTATTTTTATCTAATCCTTTTTATTATTAGTGATTACTTAAAAAAAGAATGGGACCAAACATTAGACTGAAATAGTTTAAAAACATAAAACTTCCATTTACTGCAATATTTTTGGAAAGATGTGTGTAATCATCTTTATAAAGTGTGTGGTAGTTGCCATTGGCTAATTAAAACCCTACATTCCTTCCCAAAAAACTACTTTAAGTTGTTGACACTTTGGTAGTTGGTGGATTTTCATTTTTATTTTTATTCATTTTTTGTTATAGTAAGATATCGATATACTTGAACAGGTCAGATTATATGTTAACAATTTTATAATGTAAATTTCCTTCATATCCCATTTATTATATTATAAATATTTTATTATACTGAATTATATGCTTTTGAATATATGCTGTGCCAGTCCTGTATATGTCTGTGCAACCCAAAAAACTTATAATATATATATAATATTGATTAAATTAATTTGTATTAATTATTGTGTACATAATAAATGATATTTTTGCTAATTATTAGGTTAGAAAAAGTCATACCACAACAACGAGAGGGTTTCTAAACGTACTTGAGCATGTCAACTTTATAATGGTAATAAATACCACATTTCTAGTGGTTATTATTTATTACTCCCTCCGTTTTGATTATATAGTCCAGTTTGATCTTGCACGTTTGTAAAAAATTATTTAATATTTAAACAAACTTCCAACATTATCCTTATTTAAAGTATTAATTAACCTCTCATTTTTCAAAATTATTTAGGAATGTAATGATAAATTACCATATAAAAACAATACCAAATATAGAAACTGGACTATATAATTGAAACACCCTAAAATAATAATCCGCACTATATAATCGGAACGGAGAGAGTAATTTTTAAATGATATTTCTTGTTGTAAAATATTAAATAGATATCATGAATAAGATTAGATAAAAACTATTTATCATGAAAATATCATTTAATATAACAAAAGATACTATATTTTTTAAAAAAGTAAATGTCAAATATATTATAAGTTATTGCGATTTTCTTAAACTAGTTTTGAACTAGTATTCCGGTGAAGATTCCAAATAAAAGGCGTTGTTTTGATTAACAATTATGCATGTGATTTTTTTTTTTAAATGTTAATATCGTCTCGTTAAATAATTTTCTTTGAATCATCTACTTTTTGTTGTTGGATATTTGCTCACTTTTTAAATATAAAACAAAATTGATAAATTAGATATTTATTTGAAAATCAAATAATATATTTTTAAAAACTACAATAATTTATCATTTTATACACACACCCCGTCACTCTTTTAAAAAAACAAAGAACTTAGTAGGGAGTGAAATTGAGCAGCAACTATTATTTCAAATTGATTTAGTAGGCAATTCTATAGCAGAAGTAGCGGTGCACCCTACCGCACCTGAAAAAACGCCCCTCCCCCATCGCTTTGGACTCCGGGCCAGCGCTAGGAGACCCGAGCCCCACGACAAAACGGAGCGCGTGCATCTCAGTCGAGGGTTGTTATGGTTGGCGGTGAGACGGACGCGCCGTGGGAGGGGAGGCCTCGAAAGTGCAAAAGGGTGATGATGACGTCATGAGGGGAGTAAGCGACCAATCGGTATTTGGTTGGACCGAGGTGGGGCGGCCCAAAGACCAACGGCTATTGTCCTTACATTGATCTACTAAATTCATTTACTTTTTTTCACTTTTTTTTACTATTTTTTCACTTCTTTTTTACCTTCACATTTCAACAATTTTTAGCCATCACTTTTAAATAGGGTTTGGGGTTTTGCCATTCTCGTGTATCCGATTTTTTAAGTGTTCATTTATAAGTGATTTGATTTATTAAGTTCTAATTTGTATTTGGTTTATTAAGAGAGCTTAATTAATACTACCTCCGTTCCGGTCTATTGGACACCTTTGACCCGGCTCAGTAATTAAGAATTGTGAATGGTAGTATAATTAATATTTTATTGATGAGTGTGACAAATTTGCTATTTTAGGAAATTGGTCTAATAGACTGGGACGGACGAAAACGGAAAGAGTGTCCAATAGACTGGGACGGAGGGAATATTGAATATTTACCCATTAAATCATGTTGGAACTCACACGATAACCAAGTGAATTTTGATAAAATTTCGATTCGTTGGTACGGTAATAATTTAATAAAAATTCCGATCTGATGAACATGATAAGTACTTGGTAGAAATTAAGAAATAAAAAAATTATAAAAACTAGTTTGATATGATTAACATGTTAATAACTGTTAAAATAATTAAAGAAAATAAAATATAATATTTTTTAAATTTTGTTAACATATATTCGTATGAATTTGATCCAAATAACGGATTATCTGATAAAATCTATATCCGATCCAAAACTAACAAGCCATTTTTGCGTGTTTGTCGTTATGATTCAATAAGAATTCAAATTTGATAAACTTCCAAACTCATTACTTTAATTTAGGTTCTTATCTGACTCTTGTTTCGAGCCAGAAATTTCAACCCGTACCTTTTAAACATCTTTGAACAAGAGTTTTGGATAGTAATAATTTTTTCTTATTTCACGGGGTTAAGTATATCATAATGGAATTATGCAATTAACTATAATATATAAAATTAATTATTTGTAATAGAATTCTACGAATACTTAAAGTTTAGAATTGACAATCATAATTTCCCATAGTTTTTATTTTTGTGTTGTTTCTTGTTTTTGGGTGCCACTTGTGTTCCAAAACTTTTAAATACATTGAACTTGCATGTTTTAATTCAGTGTGCGGTGTTTACCTTTCCCTCGTCGGCGTTATTATTATTATTATTATTATTATTATTGTTATTAGAGTCAGAGGCAGATTTAGAAATTTAGAATTGGAAGTACAAAATATGAAGAAGAAAAATTGGGGTACATTATATAAGAACATATATAAATAATGTTTAAATATATATAAATATTAGTTAAATTACATAATTAATAGAAGATAAAAAAAAAGTTGGGGTTAAAGTGTACCCCCAACAATACATGTACGTCCGCCCCTGATTAAAGTTGGTCTCCTGAGAGATGGTCTGATTATTTTTTATTGTGAGACGGACATTAAAATAACATTTCAATAAGTTAAATATATCATTTCATTTTAAAAAATTATATTATTGCAATAAAGAAATACATAATTTCAATAAATTAAATACATTATTATATTTTTTTCTGTGTAAAAAATTACATTATTTGTAACAAATAAATACATCATTTGCAATAAATAAATACATTATTTTAATAAATTATATACATTATTAAATTCTTCTTATAATAAAAATGATGAGACCGTCTAATCTGATAATTTGCCGTATTATTATTATTATTATTATTATTATTTCTTTCCATCGGCTCGTTTATGGATGTGTTCATTTCGGTATTTTGGTTTAGTTTTAGTTGTTTTGATTATTCAACTTTAGTTTTCATTTAATTTGTGAACCATATTATATTCCAACATAGCCTTGAAAACAAAATCAAATCTTATCCTTGAAGAAAGTAACATGCGAGCTTATTAATCGAGGATTAAGTTGAGTCCATCATAAAACTAGTCAAGATATTTAAGTGACTCAAATTGTCAAAATAATGAATTAATTTATTTTTGTCGGAAATAGAAGAATAATCAAACTAATCCATACGGTCATAATTAGCCTTTATTATAAGCTAAAACATTGGACTCAAGCTTCTAAAATAACTATCCATCATTTTTTAATCTTTCTAACAAAAAGATTAATCCAAATTACTAGAATAATTTTTAACACTTACAACCATTGAATACTTCTCACTTATACATAACATTATATGTTAATGTATTAGTTTCAAAGTTTGAGACACCTATAAGCGAATAATTTGTTTAAAAATCAATTTAATTGTTTCTTGATTTTTTAAATTATTACTTTATACTTTCCAAGATGTAATAACGGTTGATCACCATATATTATATAAATATTATTTTTCGTGGAATAAAATAACCATTACCAAAATGGAAAGATCCACATTTTTTTCGAACTTCGAAGCAAAGATACTTTTTTGCAGTATTTTATAAAAATATACTGTAGAGTGAGAACTTTAGAATAAAATGAAATGGTAAAAAAACTTATTATTTTCTTAAATAATTTCTTTTACCTTCAATCAAAGTAAATTTAATTATACTCCTGTAAATTGGACCTTGAAAGTTGAAACAATAAAAGGCACCTGATTTTTTTTTCCAAAACAATTAAATTATAATTTTCGAGAATTAAAGAATATTGATGATATGAAAATCGAATGAATTGGCTTTAAATTTGAACGTTGAAATCGTTATCGACCCATATTTAAGAATGCGTAGCTTGTACTGTGCTAGTCCTGATATTGTACGCGGATAGGATACACTCTCTCTCTCTCTCTCTGGCTTCGTCTCTTTCTCTCTCTATATCTCTCATGGAGACGCACCGCAGCAGCAGCACAGAGTCTGTGGGAAGGAGTCTCTATCAGCATCCATCACGTGACTAACTTTTTAATAGACAGTGCAACGGCAGCAGACCAAACCCCGAAGTGAAACCCCCCTTATTTAATTTATTTATTTTTCTTTCTCATTCAATAATGCTGCTGCTCCTGCTCCTCCTGCAGCTGCTGCCTGCCTCGGTCCCTCCCTCTGTCCTTTGCAGATTCTTTTCTCTCTCATACACCTCACACACTGACAGCGATACCCCCCATTTTCTCCTTTTTATTTCTATATTTTCTTACTTTTATTTCTCTTCTCGCAATCCATCATATTTTTCTTTCACGTACGACCATTATTATGTACATGTATTTTTCAACATTCAACCTCAGCCACTACTGCCTACTGTAGCTGTTATTACGTTTTATTATATGATACACGTTTCCCACCGTCTTATTATATATATACATTTTTTAATGCTTTAGGGTTCTTGTTGTTTTCGGCCTTCATCCCCCCCTTAATCTTGTTTAAGAGAGGTTGTGTGACTTGTGGGTGAGTGAGTGTGTGTGTAGCATTCACGTCTTGAACTCCAAGTTACAATAAAAGGGTTTTTGAGGGGGAAAGGATAAAACCCAAAAACAGGAGGGGCCATTTCTCCTTGCAGTTGCAGTGCTTTCTTGTTGACACATACTTATCACAGTCAAACTTACAGAGGGATAGATAGAGATAGTAGTAAACTGATATTTCTAGAGAGAGAGAGAGAGGACAGTCTGTGTTTGTGTTTTGTGTTTGTGTTTGTGTGTGTGTAAGTGTGTGTGTTTTGTGTGGTGGGGTGGATATAAAAGAGAGGCATGCAGCAGCACCTGATGCAGATGCAGCCCATGATGGCAGCCTACTATCCCAGCAACGTCACTACTGATCATATTCAACAGGTTCCTCTTCCCTTCTCTTCCCCGCCCCCCTCTTCCCTTCCCTCACTCTCTGCTCTTATCCTGCTGAGACTTTTCTTCTTCTGCTCTTTCTCTTTCACTTTTGTCCTCTGCCTGAATACCTGCTTTGTTCTTGCATTTCTGCCAACTTTTCTGTTCACAAATCTTGAGATCAATAACTTACAGATATGCTCCACTTTTTTTGGCTACTGATTAGTTTATTGCTTCATTTATCTAGTCTTTCACTTAAATGCCTACATTTTATCCTTGAAAAAAATGTCGTCTTCCTTCAACTTTTAATTGGGGTTATGGGGGTTGGTGGTGGTGTGAAGGCGGCTCGGCTTATCTTTTGCCCTTTCACATTGATTTGGATGTTACTTTGACAAAACTTTTCGAACGCCCCTTTTTAATCTTTATTTCTGCTTGCAGTTTTCTTGATTTGCCAGTTGTTTCAGGATTCTTGCACTTTTTATTTGTTTAAATTGGTAATCTATGTGGGGTTGGCTACTCTCCCTGACTATCATATTCAAGGATTATATTTTTATTTATACCAAATGGCTTGATCCAAATATTATATCTTGACTAGGATATGCTGTTTATGCAGTCCAACATAGAATATTTGTGTTCGTGTTGTCATCTTCTGGGATTTTTAATTCTCTTATTAGGGTTTTCCCAGTGTTATCACATGAATAATCTTGTTGTCCCTCTTCATCCATTTGCCATCATCTTCTTATCTTAATGTTGCTGGACTAAGAGTTCTTGAAGAAAGTGTATTCAAACATTTCTATTGCTTGCTCTTCTTGCACAAACCCCTATTCTGTCCTTTTCATTCATTGCTCCTCACCCCATGGCTTAGAGTATTTCATGAATTCTTTTTGCCTTATTTGAATGTTGGGGCTTGATCATTTTGCAGTATCTTGATGAGAACAAATCCCTGATTTTGAAGATTGTGGAGAGTCAAAACTCTGGAAAGCTGAGTGAGTGTGCTGAGTAAGTGTGGCAGCAGTTTTCTGTTGTCCTTCCCTTAGTTTTTCATTTCTGTTGTTGCATTAGAAATCTTGTCAGTCTATGTTTGTAGAAAACCAGAAACCATCTTTGATTGCATGCTTTTTCTCAATACTATCAGCCCTATTTTGTTCCTTGACTAAATGATGCAGCAGTTTACTTGGTCTTAGCCCTTTGATTTTTTACTTCAACTAAGGTTGTTTCTTGGCCATTAATAAATTTGCTTTCCCTTTCTGCTTGAGTTCTTCTCTACAACTGTTGTGTAAAAACTAGTTTTTGATTTTTCTGATTTCTCCACTTGGCCTTGTAATCAAGATTTTAGTTTAGATTTGTCAAATTCTGATGTCTGCATTCCAAGATCAGATGAATGAGTTGGCTGTATAACTGTTAAGAGGGTTGTGATGATTTTGGCAGGAACCAAGCCAGACTTCAGAGAAACCTGATGTATCTGGCGGCGATTGCTGATTCACAACCTCAGCCACCAACCATGCATTCCCAGGTAGTAATAAAATGATCTCCCAAAAAATCATAAATTTCATTTGCAAATAATCCCACAACTAATCATTAATCATAATGGTGTGCAGTATCCAGGTGGAGGGATTCTGCAGCCAGGCGCTCACTACATGCAGCATCAGCAAGCTCAACAGATGTCGCCTCAGTCGCTAATGGCTGCGCGCTCCTCCATGTTGTACGGGGCCCAGCCGTATCCGTCGCTGCAGCAGCAAGCCTTGCACAACCAGCTGGGCATGAGCTCTGGAGGGAGCAGCGGACTCATGCTGCAGGGCGAGCCCCACAGCTCCGGCCTCGGGTTCCCGGATTTCGTGCGTGGCAATGCAGGAGACGGCAGTAGGGGTTTGAGCAAGCAAGATATGGGAAGCAATGCGTCGGCGGAGGGGCGGGGAGGGAGCGATGGGGGTGAGACTCTTTACTTAAAAAGTAATGAAGATGGGAACTGATGAGAGGTAAGAGTGCTTTTTTTTTTGGTGGGAGTGTGGACTGTTTAGGGTAGAGGGAGATGGTGGTGAAATGGAACTTGTAATCTATTTAGCTGAATTCTGTGTAATTTGGTGTGAATTGTGACGCTCGTCTCTTTATATTAGACTATATATATATCTATATATATGTGCTTCTATGGTATAATTAATGTAAATTTATAGCTGTAGTTTTTAGTTACATCTCTTGCCATCTTTTGCTTTGTTGGTGTGGGAGGGTTCATCTTTGGAACTTTTTTCTTATATCTAAAATTGCAAGTTTCAGTGGAAGTATGCATGTAATGGTTGTAACTCAAGATTTACATGGGAATACAGAAATATATGCTATAATCCAACATTGGATTCTCTCTCATTTTTTTTTTCTCTTTTTTGTTAATTAATTCCATAATACTTTTATTAGGATTTTTGTTTTCCAATATATTATAAATTGATAATAAAATTTAGAATTTTCTTCAAAATCATATTATAATAATACAATAAATATTTTGATTTGAATACGAATGAAGTATTTTTCAGAATATATAAATTATGAATAAAATATTTATGTCAAATCGTTAATAAATAAAGCCGTTACTTAGCAATACAAATTCACAAATGATACTAATTCTATTACAAATAAAATTTAGGGGAGGGGGGTGGCTGATGAAAATCGGGTATGAATGAAACAAATGAACTCAACAAAATGAAAATTTCTTTTACCGAATAATTTCTAATTTTAAATTCAAATATTATTTACCCGATTTTTAATTAATAAGCTTTTCATTAGAAAATTAATGTTCGATTAAAAATAAAAGATAACTATATATAGTGTATCAATGAATTCTATGCTCTTACTTGCAGTTTTTAGTTTCACTGAAAATTTTTGTACATGTTAAAGAGCTTTAAGAATCTTTAACAAGTTCCCAAAATTTACTATTTTTAAAATTAAGTTATAATATTTTAAATTGGAACTCAAAAGTTTGATCGGAATTTCTTACGATGATAAATTTGTTTGTTTTATTGTCACACTTTTATTATTTTGTTTGAAGACAATTTTTTTTTAAAAAAAATTACGGATAACTTACGAATTAGTTTTTATTAAGTTGTAAATTATTTAAGTTTCTTGTGCTTTGTTGCGAATTGGACGACTAAAATTATCAAACACAAACAAGAACACACAGATATACGTGGTTTGACAATTTGCCTACATTCACGGAGGGTTATACCTTAGTTTAAAAAAACGTGCCTGGGGCGCGCCTAGGCGAGCTGATGCGCATCGAAAAGGGGTAGACCGCCTTTTTCCCTCTGATGCGCGCGGTTTGGGTGTTGCGGCCTGATGCGCGGCGATGCGAGCTGAGGCGACCGAAGCGCGAGGCGGCCGCATCTATGAAGGTAGGCGGCGATAGTTTGAAAAAATTGGAAAAAAACTTGTAAATCTGAATCGCATCCCCGCAAATCTGAATCATAACCCCGCTCAGTTCGAAACCCTGCTCCTGCTGGCCGCCAACTTTTAAATCTCTTAAATTTGAATGCCAGTTTCAGCCACCACCTTCATTTATAAGTATTAGGGTTTTTTTTTCAATTGATTAGGTCAGCCGCCAGGGTTCTTTTTCAACTGCAGCCAACTCATTTATTCAAATATTAGGGTTTCCAGCATTAAACTAGGGTTGCCACTTCTTTCCCTTTATTTTTATAGTTTACTATCTGTATTTATATTTTTTACTTTATACTTAAGATATTGTAAATTTAATTAGTTTTATAAGATATAAAACTATAAAAAAATACCTTTAAAAAGATAGTAAATAAATAAAATATAATATTATATGTATATATATAATTTTAAAATATTTTTAAAATATCTCGCCTCGTATCGTTGATGCGCTCGCATCCGCCTCGGGTTTTTGAGCCTTGTCGCCTCGACTCGCCTCTCGCCTTTTTAAACTAAGGGTTATACTATGATTATTACTAGGATTCCCGACGGTTTTAATGAGATATAACATTTTGTTGGGGAATTTTTTTTTCTTTTTTGTTTAACAGTTCAAAATGGGTTATTCTGTTCGGGAAATTGATGATGTGCGCAAGGAATGGGCCGACTGTGTTCAAGACTATGTTCAAGTATATACATGATGGACAAGTATTTACTTTGTATTTTCGGATAATTCTAGGTAAATATTTACTTTGTAGTTTCGGATATTTTATATTTTGAGATATTGATTAACAACTACTTTGGGGATATTGTTGATGAATGTGATTGCTAAGTGGATTTCGTGATTTAGATTGTTTATTATTTTGTTTACGTAATAGTTTACTAACAGGTTTTGAATTTATTTATAAATTAATTTTTAATTTATTAATCTACGACAACGATAAATATAGACACGTTGTCGTTTAGAGTGTGAAAAATCGTTGTCAAAAATGTAAATAACAACAGCAACATTCGTGAATTGACAACGGTTATAAACTGTTGTCGTATATATGTAAAACAACATTTAAAAACAGTTGTCGTAAGGGTAATTTGTTAAACAACGTATAGCTACGACAAGGATTGATTATTGACTATGACAACAGTTTTACACGTTGTGGTAAGTACATATGACAACGGTTAAAAACCGTTGTCGTAGGGGGTATCTACGACAACACAACCTACGTCTATACTACGTCTATACCTACGACAACGGTTTTTAACCGTTGTCGTTCTACAATTTTCTTGTAGTGCTCTCTCAGCTGAATGAAGAAGATGAATTCTGAAAACTGTAACTGTTGCAACAGACTTCACCAACATCTATATTCTATCTCCCAACTAACTTCCCAGATCTTAACACGTGTCATCAATCTATCTGGTTACTTATAAAAACGTAACCTCCAGAAACATAACAGACTTAAGCTTCTCACCACTCAGACACAAACTAATTTCACAACACTTCATCAAATCAGAACTCCAACATGCACAAACTTCAACATGCATGAAACTCTAACATGCATGAAGTCACATCACTTCAAATCTCCCTCCTGACTTTATGTATGCCTGAATCACCAAACATATCCATCACAGTGTAGGGTTTGAGTCTACGATGGACAACACGAGTTGCCATTAATTAAATACTTGCCAAGGATTGTTCTTAGGGTACCAGAAATAAATTTTGATTAAATAAATCATGCGAACCTATGCATGCTCCTACAAAATTAATTGCAGAGGATGGATTAGAGAATACCTGATTTCACCGTTTGATCTACAGATCTAGATCGGAGCCAACAACGATGAAACAGCCCTAGATCTGAGATAGAACGCCGCCTATGGACAGTGGTTCCTACAGATCTGATCTTCTGATCTGTTCCCTTGCTCCTTGGAAATCTGGTGAGGATTATCTACCAAGTTGAATCCGAGATCCGGAGAAATCGATCAGTTTCTCCCTCAGATAGTCGCCGCCTCTCTCTCTCAATTTACTGATTATACTGAAAAATCTAACTTGATCTGATGGAGAGAAGGCCTTATATAGTGTTAGGGTTTTGAGAAACCCTAACCCTAATGGGCTGTGAGCAATTAATGGGCCAGACCAGGGATCAGATGCAAATAATAAAGTGGGCCCTCTTTATTAATTAATCCTTCCTTGTTCAACCCAGAACATAATTAATTAATAAAACATTGTTTTAACCTTCACCACGGTA
>JAPKLW010000480.1:415766-442312 GCA_026898455.1 Plectranthus barbatus
TACCGTGGTGAAGGTTAAAACAATGTTTTATTAATTAATTATGTTCTAGGTTGAACAAGGAAGGATTAATTAATAAAGAGGGCCCACTTTATTATTTGCATTTGATCCCTGTTCTGGCCCATTAATTGCTCACAGCCCATTAGGGTTAGGGTTTCTCAAAACCCTAACACTATATAAGGCCTTCTCTCCATTAGATCAAGTTAGATTTTTCAGTATAATCAGTAAATTGAGAGAGAAAGGCGGCGACTATCTGAGGGAGAAACTGATCGATTTCTCCGGATCTCGGATTCAACTTGGTAGGTAATCCTCACTAGATTTCCAAGGAGCAAGGGAACAGATCAGAAGATCAGATCTGTAGGAACCACTGTCCATACGCGGCGTTCTATCTCAGATCTAGGGCTGTTTCATCGTTGTTGGCTCCGATCTAGATCTGTAGATCAAACGGTGAAATCAGGTATTCTCTAATCCATCCTCTGCAATTAATTTTGTAGGAGCATGCATAGGTTCGCATGATTTATTTAATCGAAATTTATTCCTGGTACCCTAAGAACCATCCTTGGCAAGTATTTAATTAATGGCAACTCGTGTTGTCCATCGTAGACTCAAACCCTACAATTGGTATCAGAGCCATGTTCAAGTTCTTAGGCTCTATCTATGATAATTGAAATTAAATAAATATGTATGTTCATGGATGGATTTAAATTGCCGTGGATGTTTTTGTTCTCGTGGCCTTCTCGTTTTTGGATCTGTTTTTCACCACGAGAAAATCCGTGGTTAGATTTAATAGGGAAAATCATGTAATAGATCTAGATCTATTTTTTTTGTATTTTCCAATTTTAAAATCTGAGATCCGGAAGAACGAAGAACGAAGAACAAAATAGCGACATGGATCAGGGTTCAGCCACCCACAAGATCTAGCCGGCGGTGCAGGCGACGACCACGGCGACCATGGCGGCGGGCGGGTGGCTGTGCGGCGATGGGTGGCGGTGGCAGGGGTTCCTCTCTGCGGCTGGGCCGCGCCCTACGTCTCACAGCTGCTGCTAGCGATTCCGGCGAGCTCCCAGGTTCCGGCGGACCAGCAGCCGGTGCGCAGTGATCCGGCGAGGTGTGCGGCGCTGTGCTGGTTGACGAACGTGGTGGGGGCAGCGGCTGGGAGCGGAGGCGGCGTAACAAAACCCTAGGGTTTCCCTGCAGCCAGTTGTTGCGCGCGCGTCTTCGGCGAGGCGAGCAGACGCTCGTCGTCGTGGTGGTGTTTGCGTCGGGGTGGAAGCAGGCGGTGGCAGGGCCGCGCGCTGCTGCGTCCGGTGGTCGAACAAACTGCGCAGCTTTGCTGCGGTCGTCTTTGTCCTGCGCGCCACAGAACACTCGTCGGAGGTGGTTGCTGCGATCGGCGACGGCAGCTGAGGGAGGTGGCGATGTGATTGGGGCTGCAGGCGGTGGCCGGAAACGGCACCGACGGCTGGGGCTGTTGGGGTGGCGGCGCAGCGGCTAGGGTTTGCTCAAACCCTAGGGTTTGGCTGCCCGGGCTGTAGATCGGGCTTCTCATCCCGGAGGCGGCCCGCAGTCTGAAAATTAGGGGTTGGCTGCTGTTTGGGCCAGAAACCCTAATTTGAAGCCCAATTGCTGTTGAAAGCAAGTCCAAATCAGATTTCAAGTCCAACGGAGGCCCAGTTTGAAGATCTGTACTGAAATTAAATCTTGTTATAATTAGATTTAATTATTTTTCAGTTGTAATCGCATCTGAGGGGCCACGAGAATTTATTTGTTTATTTATTTATTCTCGTATTGATGTGATTTATTATTTGCGCACTAGTAAATTATAGGAAGCATGATTATTTGCTTTAATTATTTACTGTTATAAGCATGTTGCAATTTAATTTTTGAGCATGTCTTATGTGATTTATTTTATGTTTTAAATTGTGTCTATGAATTCCGGGATCATATTAATTTATGATGGAATTTTGGGTGTAACATAATTTATGGCAACATAAAATAATGTGTGCGCATGAAACCTTTAGAGTTAAAATACTAAGCTGGATTTTGGTTCTTTTCTAACCAAGATCATTAGACCTCCACAAATACGACCTCTCATTGGTAGTGGGGCATCTCGAAGCGTAAACGTCTGCTTGGGCAGCTTGCGTTAAAGGTCCCTCACCAGTTCCAATGCGATGAGGTTTCCAAATAAAACACTTATTTTAAGATGAGAGGTGGGAGCCTCTGAGCAAACGTCTGTTGGGGCAGCTTGCATTGAGACAACTTTCACTCATCTCTAAGATTAATCTAAGTGGGATAACAAAGGATGTTAAAGTCAGGACGCATGGGTCTAGTACGTATGTCGAATTGCCTTTTAATATCCGGAGTTAGGATTGTGGTTATTTTGGCTTAGATGTTGCCTGGAGTATAACTCTTTTGAGATGTCCCTGCTCCGGATAGGTGAACATGGTCTTGAGATCTCCAATATTAATTTCTTTTGCTTAAGATACCTGGCATGTTAAGAAATTAAATGATCATTTTGGTCTGGTTGAGCGTTTGCTGTAAACGTCTGCTGGGGCAGCTTGCAGTAAATTAGCTTGGGCAATTGGAGGAAGCAAATTGCATTGTTTTATCTAAAGGTTCTATGCATATTTGTTTCAATTGTTCGTAGTATGTGCTTACTTTAATTCGCTTATTTGTTTTCAGATATGTCTATGAATAATGTCATTAATATCCTCGCTCAAAATCCTCTCAATGGTCCAAATTTCCTTGAATGGAAACGTAATTTGGATTATATCCTTGTTGCGGAAGAACACAAGTTTGTCTTTACTGATCCTTGTCCGCCAGTCCCAGCTGCTGATGCTACTGTCGAGCAGCAGCAGTCTTACAATAAGTGGATCAAGTCTAACAATGTAGTGAAATGCTACATGATGACCACTATGAGTAAGGTACTGCAGCTGCAGCATCAGCATTATGATAAGGCCTGTGAGATTATGGATAATCTAGCAGCGACTTATGGGGAGACGGACAGAACTGTCAGATTCAATCTCATGTAGGAGATTGTGAGTAAGAAAATGTCTGAAGGCAGTTCAGTGAGAGAGCACGTGGTTTCCATGACTCACCTCATGGATGAACTAACGTTGCATGGTGGTGGTATTGATGGGGAAGCCCAAGTCGATATCATACTAAACTCTCTTCCCAAGTCTTTTGAAAACTTCAGGTTGAATGCTGTGATGAACAAGAAGGAGTATACTCTTAATGAGTTACTCAGTGACTTGATGGCAGCGCAGTCCCTGATGGAACCCGAAAAAGCAGTTTTGGTTTCTTCCGGTAGCCGGTCTGCTCCTCCTAAACGAGCAAACACTAAGAGAGTGGCTAGGAACAAAAACAAGAAAACTGCTGGTGGGAACAATGGAGTTTTTGCTCCAAAGAAAAAGGCTAGGAAAGTCAAAGGAAAGGGCAAGTGTTACCGCTGTGGCAAGATAGGACACTGGAGAGCAAATTGTCCAGGTGTTAACACCAACGGACAAGGTACGTCATCATTTACATGTTTAGTATCAGTTTTCTACTCCTTGTCAGTAGTGGTTACTGTGAGTACTAATCATGTTTTGGCTACACTATGCAGGGAATCAAGCTGATGATGCTTGAGGATGACGGGATTACCAACTCCAAGGAAGATGCTAGAGATCTTCTCAAGCTGTTGGAGTTATTTGCTTTAAGTTTATGTTAAAACAATGTTTTTATTCAAGATCTTTTGAAGAGATATTGGTTTTGTTTTGATAAACAATTTTCATCTATGGATTATCAGTTATTCCGATATAGTTTTTCTATCATGATGAATAACAGTGTTTTCTATTATGAATGATTGTCTCTTCATTACTTGATTACATAAACTATCAGTGTTCTAAGGTATAATTTAAAGAATCTCTATAGAGATAGGTTACATCAGTCTAAGTAGTTTTAAGTAATTCATGGAATTATGGATTCAATCCAGGTATTCCTAAGAATGGTGCTTATGACAACTACTTAGAGGTATAAGATGGTAGCCAGGGCCTTTTAATAGGCGATTGTATCTCTATAGGTTATTTCGTGTTTGCTCTGGTTTGTCGGTTTGAGTCTACTTCCGCAGTTGCCTTAACAGGCATTGATACTGTAATCGTTTAAGATTTGGATGTGTTTATCTAATTCACTACAAGTCTTAGTCTCTTGCTTTAATCAAGAGCGTTCAAGACTAAGGTAGAGAATAAGTTAAACAAGACCGTAAAAACATTATGGTTTATTCATTATGGTATATCTTAAGTGATGAGGTTTTACAGTATCTGGCAGAGCAAAGGGATTGCATTCCAGTTAACTACACCTATTATCCCTCGATTGGGATAGTGTAGGTAAAACGAAATAAGATTCTTTAAAAGTTTATAATTTATGCCAACTTTGCCAAATTTTCGTTTTTGGGAAGAGCGCCAAAAGCAGTTGTGTGTTTGCTTAATCTAATGTCTTCTAAATCAGTTCCAAATACCCTAGCAGACCTTGACTCTGTCAAAAGGGCAATAATGGGTAATTCGGCTGTTAAGCTGATATAGGAAACTGATTGGTTTGAAGAAAGGTTTAAGCTAATACTGCTTTGTGGGCTATTCCAGGTAAACGAAAAATATGGTTGCTTTGTGAATTCTAGATACAAGCAAGTTGTATAGGATGCAACCATGAATCCAAATGTGAGGCTGTTCTCTAACGTTTTTGAGAAGACAATTCAAATCCATCAGGAAATACCCCGTGGCACATTGAGCATACCTTGGAAGGTATGGTACCAATTGCACGGTCACCTGTGTAAGGTGGTAAACCACAAATTAATGCACCATTAACTAACAACATAAAGGAGCATCGTTGCAGTGGGAGGTTGCCTTAACAGGCTTAATGGTACTAGTTCGTGGAAACAGTCTCTGGACTTGTTCCCAGCTAAACGAACAACATCGTACTCACCCCTCAAAGCGCAACGAAGTTGTTAAGACAAATGATGAAATTTAATGACGTCAAGTCATGAATTCAGAAATGAATCAGTAAAGGTTATGGTTGTGTATCAGGATCAGTGATTGTCAAATAGCTTACCAGCTATAAGTAACTGATTGATATACAAGGAAAGAAATGCTCGAATGGTAACCTAGTATATTCGAATATCTAGGTTAGTGAGTAAGGTATGTTTCACAACAGGACTTTCTCACTGGTTGCAACTGTTAAACCCATTCGAATTCTTTTGACCATAACAGGATGTCATCCGTATTTTATAAACGGGTACCTTGATAAAAGGTGACGACAACTGTATGCAACAACCGGATAAGTTATGTGCAAAGCATCATGTCTGGAAGCCAAGGCAGTTCAAGTATGAACTTAAGGGAGCTTCAAAGTCATGAAACAGACATTTCGATATTGTCTATTTGAGAATGAGAGTTTCATGTACCAGTTATGTGTCAGCGGAAGCGTGGTTTTCCTTGCACATTATGCAGATAGTATTTTCACATTCGGAAACGGTGTGCAGATATTGTCAGGCATAAAGGATGGTTATCCGAACAATTTCAGAAGTAGGACTTATGAGATTTTGGAACACCTTTTGAATTAAAGTCTTGTGTTGTCACAAGAAAAGGATGTTCAGGAATCTCAAGTCACTTAAATTGATTCTGTGATGAGTCGTTCATAGCAAGAAAGATTGTTGTCTTTCTATATTGCTGATGAATGAGTTCAGATATCTTTAATGCTATAAGCATGTTAGACAGACATCAGTTCAACTCTGGATAGGCACATCGGTTTACAAGTGTGCTATGTGAGTTGAATGGCATCGGATATCCATGAGGATCATATTGAAAGGAAGTTGACCTCTAACTATTTGTTGGCCTTGGACGAGGAGTTATAGGAATCTAACAAGAAGTGTGTTGCGGATTCCGGTATGAAGGCTGAGTTTTTGTCAGCTTCATTAGCTTCGCAAGAAGCAGTATAGCTCCGATGCCATCCTCTAGAGGTGTGTGTTCTGAGTTTGCCTAATTAAATCACAAGGAATTGTGATTATGTTGGTGCAATGACAAACTCAAAGGAACCCAAGACTCACAAGGTGGTGAAACACATAGGATGTGTGGAATCACATCATACGAGAAATCGTGACAAGAGGTGACGTGAATGCAGTGGGAGTATTTGACAATATTGACACACTTAATACTTTGGTAAAGCAATGGTATTATGCTTTAAGTATAAGTGGGAGATTGTTGGGATTATATACTGAAAGCATATATGAATAAGTGTTTTGTACACTGGTCTTCATATATGTTGCCGCAACAATACTCGCTGTCTGATGAAACAAACATACAACGAACCATAATATCCTATTATCTCGCCTATAGGGATGATCATATGGTGTGTAGGAGATCACAGAGGATCATATGAATCGTTTGACCTAGCGAGATATAAACAGTATCACAGCTGAGACGGTCCCTGGATAGGTTGTCGGTCTAAGCTGCGGCACATCGGTTCATAAGTGGGCTTATTCTAGCTACTTGATGTGTCGGTACATAGTTATGTATTGATGGGATCTACAGTGGAATGTGCCATTCTCATTGACATATGAATGAGCCAGATCCCTAACATACTTCCTATGATCTTAAACCTAACTGAAGGATAAGGGCCACACACAAATTGCCAACACCCAAAATACGGGTATAAGAGTACATGTAAGACTCGCCACCATGGTAAATCAAAGTGTGGTCAATCTGTGTGTGCCCCTTATCCTTCAGTTAGGTTTAAGATCATAGGAAGTATGTTAGGGATCTGGCTCATTCATATGTCAATGAGAATGGCACATCCCACTGTTGATCCCATCAATACATAACGATGTACCGACACATCAAGTAGCTAGGATAAGCCCACTTATGAATCGATGTGCCACAGCTTAGACCGACAGCCTATCCAGGGACCGTCTCAGCTGTGATACTGTTTATATCTCGCTAGGTCAAACGATTCATATGATCCTCTGTGATCTCCTACACACCATATGATCATCCCTATAGGCGAGATAATAGGATATTATGGTTCGTACAATGTTTGTTTCATCAGACAGCGAGTATTGTTGTGGCAACATATATGAAGACCAGTGTACAAAACACTTAATCATATATGCTTTCAGTATATAATCCCAACACACAGTTTTTCCCTCAAGCTAGTTTCATTATAGAACGCACAAGCTAATTACCAGAATCAGCAAACTCCCATTAGTTCCAAGCAATATTGAAACTTTGGTCTTGGAATCACTTTTGTTAGAGCATCAGACTCTGAGTTTTCCTTTCTTTCAAACACCAATCCAAGATGTAAAGTACCCTTAAGATACCTCAAGATTCCCATCAGAGCATTCCAGTGATCTCTTCCACGACATGACATGAATCTACTTGTCCTGCTAATCGAGTAACATATATCAGGCCTTGTACATATCATCATGTACATCAAACTGCCCACCAAACTTGCATAAGGTACTTGATCCATATACCTCATCTCTTCTTTAGTGTTTGGCTTCATTGTTTCACTCAATTTTGTGTCTGCACTCAGAGGTAAAGCAAGAGATCTATGCTGTCTCACCCCAAACTTTTCAATAACCTTGAGTAAGTATTCTTCCTGCTGTAGCTTTAATCTCCCAGCTGATCTTTCCCTCTAAATGTCCATCCCCAAGATCCTAGATGCTTCACCTAGATCTTTCATGTCAAACTCTGCCTTCAAGTCAGCTTTGACTTGCTTGATATCAGATATATGCTTCCCTGCTAGAAGCATATCATCTACATATAAGAGTAAGTACACCAGACTAGAATCACAACCTTACTTCAAGTAGACACACTTGTCAAACTTAGACCCGTTGAAGCCAATCTTTAACATATGAGCATCAAAACGTTTGTTCCACTGTCTCGGACTTTGTTTCAGCCCATAGAGTGATTTCTGCTGCAAACATACTTGATCTTCCTTTCCAGGTTCAGCAAACCCTGGTGGCTGATCCATATAAATGATTTCCTCTAATTCACCATGTAGGAAGGCCGTTTTAACATCCAACTGATGTAGCTCAAGATCCAACTGTACCACAATAGCTAATAGGATCCTAATTGAGCAATGTTTGACAACAGGTGAGAACACCTCAGTGTAATCCACTCCCTCCTTTTGGGTAAAACCTTTTGCAACTAATCTTGTCTTGTATCTCACTTGTGGTGGATCTGACTTCTCAATCTTTCTTTTGATCACCCATTTGCAACCAACTACTGACTGAAACTTTGGTTTATCTGCAAGGATCCATGTTTCATTCTTTCTTAGTGATTGCATCTCTTCAATCATAGCTTCTTGCCACAATGTACACTCTGAACTTGTGCATGCTTCTTCAAATGTCTTTGGCTCTGTATCTTGCAGCTTCTCTGCAATATTTAGGCTTAGAAAAATGGCATCTGCCTCTGAAAATCTTCTAGGAGGATGGATCTCCCTCCTCACTCTATCTCTTGCCAACCAGTAATTTGTTAGAGTTGGCTGTCTGTTAATGTCAGACTTCTCTGTACCAGAAGTTTCAGGTTTTTGTTCTTCAACTTCAGGTTCATCCTTAACATTCTTGAAATCATGAGTTGTTTCAGATGCTTCTTCAGATATTATTCCCTTATCTTTCTTCTGCAAATAAGGCATAACCAGCTCATTAAATGTAACATCCCGGCTAATAATGATCTTTTGTTGATTTGGCTCTATGCACCATAACCTGTATCCTTTCGTACCAGAAGGATAGGCAAGCATAATGCACTTCAAAGCTCTGGGAGCTAACTTATCTTGCTTAGTATGAACATAAGCAAGATAACCGAATGGTCTCAAATAAGAGTAATGTGATTTCCTTCCATACCACAACTCATCTGGAGTTTTGAGCTCCAAGGCAGTAGATGGAGACTTGTTTATCAAGTGACAGGCTGTAGCCAAAGCCTCACCCCAAAACCCCTTCGACAAACTAGATCCAAGCAACAAACACCTCACCCTTTCCAAAAGGGTTCTAATCATTCTTTCTACCACTCCATTTTGTTGTGGGTTGTATGGTGTGGTTTTATGTCTCTTAATTCCCTTTTGTATGCAAAAGGAATCAAATTCTTCACTCAGGAATTTCATGCCATTATCAGTTCTTAGGCATTTTATCTTCCTTCCCTTTTCATTTTCAACTAGATATGTCCATTCCTTGAACTTCTGAGCAGCTTCATCTTTTGTTTTCAGAATATGAACCCATACTCTCATGCTGTAATCATCAACTATGGACATAAAATATCTTCCTCCACCAAGAGTTTCTGTCCTAGATGGCCCCCACAAATCAACATGTATGTAGTCTAAAGGTTGGCTGCTTCTCCTTTGACTTGGTTTGAATGGTAACTTCTTGCTTTTGGCTAATATGCACTCCTCACAGCTGCTAAGATCATGTTCAGCCTCATAGGTGATTAGCCCTTGCTTCTTTAGTTCAACCAAGCCTCTGTGACTGATATGTACAGTCCCTAGAGGCCAAAGATTGCAATCCACAGCCTTGACAACACTAGATTCTCCACATATTGTCTCTGCAAACAGGTAGTATATGCTGTTTAATCTCTTTCCTTTCAGCACCTCAACACCTTTCTTACAAACTACAATGGTGCCTCCATCTCCAACAAACTTGAAACCCCTTGCTTCAAGTGTACCCAAGGATATAAGGTTCCTCTGAATTTGAGGGATGAACATCACATCTGTTAGAGTTTTGACTTCTCCCTTATGATTTTGGATTTTGACTAATCCAACACCTTCAATCTTGCAAATGTGATTGTTACCACATATCACAGTGCCCATGTCCTTCAAAGTTAGATCCACAAACCATTCCTTCCTTGGACACATGTGGAAGGAACATCCTGAATTAAGAATCCAGGATTCATCTCCAACAGCCTCCATTATATTGAGAATCTCATCTGTTACATCTTCTGTTGAACTTACAAGATTGGACCCTCTTTGTTGATAGAGATTCTTTTGCTTCAACACACTGCAGTCCCTAATTAGGTGGCCCAGTTTCTTACAGTAATGGCACACTCTAGACTCCTGAAAGTTACTAGGAGCCCTAGCCTCTTGCTGCTGTGAAGCTCCATAAGGCTTCTTCTAAACATATGTTGGTTTGTAATCCTTCCCTTGATTTGGATTGAATCTCTCTTGATTTCCTTCATTGTTAAAGGTCTGATTCTTCTTTTGGAAACTACTTTTCTGACCTTTCTTGATGTACAACCCCATTCCACTCTGATCATTTCTAACAACCACAGAGAGCTTCTCCATTTCCTTTTGTTTGATGGCTGATAGTACATCCTCTAATGATATTCCCTCTGATCTTCCATACACCATAGCATCCTTCACACTTGAGTAGGATTTAGGCAATGCATTTAAGAGGTGTATGGCCTTATCTTCATCATCGATCTCTACCCCAATGCCTTCAAGCTCATCCACAGCCTTGTGGAAGTCATCTAATTGATCTAGCAGGTTTCTTTCATCACTAAACTTGAAACCATACAGTCGTTGCTTCATATAAATCCTGTTGGCTATAGATTTAGTCATGTATAGCTTCTTAACTTCTTCCATATGTCTGTAGCAGTCTTCTTCTTGGAGACCTCACGCAGTACCTTGTCATCCAAACTAAGGAGTAGAGTACTCATAGCATTCTCCATTAACTTGGCCTTCTTATCAGCTGTCTCTCCAACAAACGCTTTGTCAGAGTCGGGCAGAAGGGCATCTACCAGTCCCTCTTTGGTGAGTATAGCTCGAATCTTTATTTTCCATAATCCGAAATCATTCTTCCCCGAAAACTTATCAACTTCAAATCGACTTGAAGCCATAACTTTCACACACTGATAAACTCCTTTCTTCACAGAAAATTCACAAACCCAGAAATTTTCAGAAAATACAAAACTGAATCATAGAGTTCCAATCACGCAAATTCCACACAATTCACAATCGAACGAGCAGCAGTTCTAAACTTCCCAAATCAGAATACGAAAATCCCAGAAAATCCAAGAATAAGACTATTCGATGTCTTATTAATCACAGACAAACAGAAATACTCACAGGGGGAAGAATTTCTTCAAAGAACCTCGCTGCTGCTCATACAAACTCTGCATAACAATTTCTCAATCCCAGAATTTGATCATCGTTGCCCCGTTCCCACAGACGGCGCCACTTTGTTGCGAATTGGACGACTAAAATGATCAAACACAAACAAGAATACACCGATATACGTGGTTCGACAATTGCCTACATCCACGGAGGGTTATACTATGATTTTATTGCTGGACGAAATTGGCTACACGATTACACACAGAAAAACCAGAACATCTCTGCAACTCTCTCTCTCAGCTGAATGAAGAAGATGAATTCTGAAAACTGTAACTGCTGCTAACTGTAACAGACTTCACAACAACTATATTCTATCTCCCAACTAACTTCCCAGATCTCAACACGTGTCATCAATCTATCTGGTTACTTATAAAAACGTAACCTCCAGAAACATAACAGACTTCAGCTTCTCACCACTCAGACACAAACTAACTTCACAACACTTCAACAAATCAGAACTCCAACATGCACAAACTTCAACATGCATGAAACTCTAACATGCATGAAGTCACATCACTTCATGCTTATATGTTATTTGGAAACGGTGGTTTTTCATCCAAAATGTTTGCCTTTTATATCAACTTATTTTTGTAAGAAAAACTTATCATGTATTTATATTCTGTAGTATAAATTTTATTACCAATTGGAGTATTTTTTATGTAGTGCTGATTAATGTGAAAATGATATTTTTTCAGAGAATTTCTTGTAAGATCATGTGTTTTTGTGAAATGGAAATATATTGAAAGAATTTTGATCGGACAACGGTAAAATGTTGAAGAACTTCTGATCAGAATACATATTTGTACATTGTACAATGATCTTAATTCCGATCTAAATTATGTTATTTAAATTGAAATGTGCCAATATATCACCATTTCGAACATAAACACCTTTTTATATAAAATTTTGCCTATTTTTGAGAAAATATGACATTTATGTAAAGTCTTACATTGGAAGGAATTTCATGCCAATTAATTTTGTTAGAGAATTTTATGTTATATTTTAATTTCATCGATTAATTTCATCTCCAATAGTATATGGGGGGCATTACCTTCCACATGATGTCTAATAAATAATAAAATTATTATTATTTTTTAAAATTTCAGTCCAAAACGAAATGACGTCGGTTTCATTAAAGATGAATTACATCATTTAATATAATTGATGATTAAGAAAACCAGTCCATATCATAAATTCATTTATTTGTAGAAGGTTGTAATAAATTTATAACAATCTAGATAGTTTGAAATAATAAATATTTTCGAAAATAGAAATTACTTTAATAAAGTGTAATTTGCCTTTTAACCGAAAACAAAAAATAAGAAAAAGACAAAAGTACAGAGTAACTATAAAATTTATATTTTTATCTTGTGACTTTAAAATATAACTACTTATCCAAAATAACCACTTTTATGTGTACCCACTAATTTTATTACCAATTGACCAATAATCATAAATTTTGAAACTTTTTCATTTGTAAAATCCTAGATGCGGATTTTGGCAATCATCTTCCATTTTAACTACGTCAATAATCAGATATGTAATATAAGAATTTTATTTCTAGCAAAAATTAATTGAGATAAAATACATGAAATTCAAAAGTTTGGGATAAAATAAAAATGTCATGTTTTTTCTAAAATTATATTTCTATATAAATATTACTTCAGTGCAACTTAAACAATAAGACATGAGTCAGCATAGATATAACACCGTCAATAATTTCGACTCAAACTCACTATTGAAATATAAATTTCTATAAACGGAATAATAGTTACTCCCTCCATCCCACTTCAATTGTCCATCTTTCCTTTTTCGTCCGTCCCATTTAATTGTCAACTTACCTAAAATAAAAAATTAATACACACTCACAAATAAAATAATAATATCCTCTATCTCTACTACATTGATTATTGTGCCGATTCCCTTGTGGACAATTGATAAGGGACGGAGGGAGTACAATAAATTTACCCAAAAGCAAGTAAAAAAAAAAACCAGTTCTCCCTGTTTTATTTCCACTTATTTAAATATGGATTACCAATTTGAAATTTGTGTATACGAGATTTTATTTAATTTAAAAATAAATAAGGATAGTTTTGTTAAAAGAAAAAAAAAGAAGGGCATGTTTAATTTTTCCAGGCTGGCGCCGCCTCCGCCTCCCACGCCGCCGTCTATCCGTCGAGCTACACCAGTACACCACCACGCCACACCATCTGTTGACTAAAAATGTGACGTATAAAGAAAATATGGTGGGATAAAGAAAAGATGTCATAGCACTTAGAAACACTAGAATTCAAAAGAGAGAGAGAACTTAGAGAGAGAAATGGGAGAGAATTTTTTTGTAGCCACCAATTCCCAACAAAGAGTTAAGATCCGAAGTTGCAGGAGCAATGCCATGCAAAAACCATGGAGACCGAGGGAAACCCCCCTTCCCCCAAACAGAACTGGAAACTTCACAATCAAACACAGAAATTATCACCCGAAAAAGGAAAAAAATTAAAATTTGCTTTTGCATGCTGCCTTCCCAATTTCTCCCCGAAGAGATTCTCAGGAGATTCTATGGCATGCTCTTCAGTCGAATGCATGCACACGTCACTAGCGTATCTGGATTGCAAGATCTGATGAGAGGGCACTGATCCGAGCGAGGAATTAGAGATTTAATATTTTGAAATGGTACGCCATAACATTTTGTGAAGATATTTGCATAGAATTTGTGAGAATCGGTTCTGGTTGCTGTAGATTGTATTAATATAGTCGATTATTTGAGAGGAGATCGGCGGATTTTTTAATATAAACCTACAAACTTATTCTTGATGATTTGGTAATTTAACCGTATTGGATGTTTGATTGCTTCATGTCTTTGATAATTACAATGAAGCTCAAGGGGACCTATCAAAAATTGATTCAATCAATAATTTAAGCATAGTTATCTGGGGATTTGATTTTTGTTGGGGATGGCAGGTTCAAGCATATACATTATTTCGCCAATATGAGATTTATCGTTTTTTATTTGCAAGTTATATTGTTTCTTTGATGTCATCTTGCTACATATCTCATGGTTTTTAGTGTATCAGTGCACTAATCATTGTATTTTTAGTCGAGGATGATGCTGTTTGAGAAGCTTCAATATGATGAAAGTATTGCAGTATAGTAAAATTATATTCGAAATGCAAGTTTGTAGAGATTTTGATGACTTTGAGCTTGAAGCTCAATGGCACTCAAACTAATTGCTTCATTTGCTTATGAACCTCAAACAAGCGGATTAATTGACAGCCCTAATATTTAGAACAGTTCACTAGTGGATATACCCTAAGATTGCAATAGAATGTAAACAGAAGTACTTGATTCAAATGAACAAGAGGGATAACATGACTTCAGAAATCTAGTTACCTGCTAAAAACTCTTTGTACTAGTGAACTTGTTATTCAGAACATTCCATGAGTCAGAGAAAGTTTACATATCCACTTGTATCCCAGGTCCATTTATTTATTATTTGTTTTTGTTACTGGCATGGATAGGTAGTGTGGAATGCTCTTAGCAGATGTTGTAGAAGGATGAAGTAACATATTATTGGCCGTTTCTCGAATTAAAAACCCCATAACCTTCAAATTTGTTCGTAATTTCTCACCTTACCTCATTATATAGTTCTAGAAAAACTGGTTATCCTCCAGGTGATGCAGGAAGTTTTGGTTTGTTTTTCATTTAATAGATGATGTGATTTTCTTCATTGGTGCCGATTTATATCCGAACACATCTACCAATTGATTGAAATTAGAGATTCTCACCAGCCAATGGTGAAAATCATTTCACATGCAGGCACTCTTACCACCTTCTTTGAGCATTTAAATACTAACTATCCATGATGAAAACAATGCTTCAGCTTATGTTAAGAGTATTAATTAATTAGTGAACATTTATGTGCTTCTGAAGAGATAATATAGATGAACTAGGTCAAAAATTTGAAATCACAGAGTTCAAGCAATCCCATCTACATAGATAACCAATACTGATAATGCAAAAATATGGCGAGTGGGCTAGTGTTACTTTTCTCTTTTCTAGAGGTATGCACATGTTACATTTAGAATATTGCTTGGTTGGTCTCGTCATGTACTTAGATTTATTTGTTTTTACATAATAAGTTCATTGAAACTAAGCTATTATTATTATATTTCACAAAATACCTTATTTCCACAATGTTCAACTCCTAACAGGGCACTCCAGTGAATATAATTGTTGGATCTCATGTCTGGGCTGAAGATCCTGCAGTGGCTTGGATTGATGGGCAGGTAACCAAAATCAATGGCCAAGAAGCTGTGATCCAGAGGAGTGATGGGAAGGAGGTATGTTTTGGATACACGTGTTTGTTTTATTTGCTATTATTTTTTCCTTCTATGAGTAGGAGATGGTGCTGTACATGGATTCATTTGTCCCTGTAACACATTGAAGGACCCAAATCTCCCATCTTCAATTTGGACATTAATCTCCACACACACAAACTCCACACAAGCTTTTGACTACATTTTCTTTGTAGACTTGTTTATCTATTCCCATGCTACATTGAACTTGTCAAGTGTGCAACTTGCCTTCAAAATCGTTCATGTTAGCTAGTGTTTATGACATGTGGACAAATAATTTTTCTTTCGTATTTTTGCATTTGGGGAGCCTTTAACATACGAACTATGAACTTTTTCTTTATAATATGTGTGATACTTCATTACAACGTGTATGATATTTCATTATAAAACATTTATGTGATACTTCAATATAGTACTTCATTATAATGGATTATTGTAATAAAGTATTCTAATTAAGTATCGTACACATGTAATGATGTATCACACATTCTATAATGAATTTCATTGTTCATCCTAAAGTGAAAATCTAAACTGTAAGTATGAATATTATTTTAAATTGCATCAAAATTGGATAGGTTTAGAATCAATGGATAAATAGTAATTCAACTTTGCTTTTTAATGATGCTTTAATATTTGTAATAATTTAATAGGATAATAACAATAGGTTAGCCACCCAGTCCACGCCTTAGCCGCCTAGGCACAAGGCCCCCCTCGAGCGCCCAACAAGCGGCTAGCAAGTCTTACAACCTTGCATAGAACTATGATAGTTGAACTTTACTAGGATATGAGTCCTTGAATAGACTTCAGCAATATCACTTTTGTGTAATAAGTGTTGGGCTATCTCCTTATGGTTCAGTTTTAAGAACAGACTTCATTGATAAGGACTTTCTTTGTTTGTTTTACAGGCTGTTGTCAAGTTAGCAAAACTTTATCCTAAAGACACAGAAGCTCCTCCCGCAGGTGTTGATGACATGACGAAGCTGTCTTACCTGCATGAGCCTGGAGTGCTGGCCAATCTGAGAACCAGATACGAACTCAATGAAATATATGTATGATTCCACTATTAATCCAGCTTTTTGTAATCATTTTATTTTCTCCGATTTTGGTCTAATCATTGGTTAGTGTATTTGCAGACATACACTGGGAATATTCTGATAGCAATAAATCCTTTTCAAAAATTGTCCCATTTGTATAATTCACACATGATGCAACAATATAAAGGAACTACTTTTGGAGAACTAAGCCCACACATCTTTGCAGTTGCTGATGTTGCATACAGGTTAGATTTATCAACAAAGATAATATATGACTTGCGATAATATGCCTACTAAACTACATAATGATGTCTCCACTGGAAATAGGGCCATGATAAATGAAGGAAAGAGCAACTCTATTCTGGTTAGTGGTGAAAGTGGAGCCGGTAAAACTGAGACAACAAAGATGCTTATGCGGTATCTAGCCTATCTAGGAGGCCGTGCAGTTACAGAAGGACGCACTGTTGAACAACAAGTCCTTGAAGTATGATACTTGATAAAGCTAGTTTGGCGATAATCATTTTAATAGTGTTAGGATTTTTTCAGCTATGTCTTGCTAAGTTACATAATTAGCTCTCATGGATATTTCTTACTGTCCCGTGAATGCAGTCAAACCCTGTTCTTGAAGCATTTGGCAATGCGAAAACTGTTAGAAATAATAATTCCAGGTGAAGCCTTTAACACTTCCACAGTTTAAGTCTTGGGGTTTTTTTCCTTCTAACAGAAAAACTCAATCTCTGGTGTATCAGAAGTTTTTTGCAATTGATCGGCAAGAACCGTGTTTCTCAGAACATAATTTTCTAATTTTACATAATCAATCATGTTGTTAAGTTCCCTTATGTCAGCTGATGTTTTGCAATTGATATTGTTGTATTTCTTACATACTGCAGCTGTTTTTTTGCAATTGATATTGGTGCATTTCTTACATACTGCAGCCGCTTTGGTAAATTTGTGGAGATTCAGTTTGACAAGCATGGGAGAATATCTGGAGCAGCTGTCAGAACTTACCTACTTGAAAGATCTCGTGTTTGCCAAGTTTCTGATCCAGAGCGCAACTATCACTGCTTTTACCTCCTATGTGCAGCACCGAAAGAGGTCTTGATGAATTATTTTTGTTAATGCTTTTCTCCACCATAGTTAAAAGAAAATCTATATGTATTGCAATTGCATTCCCTTTCAGGAAATTGACAAGTACAAGTTAGAAAATTCTAAATCCTATCACTATCTTAATCAATCAAAATGCCACGAACTGGTTGGTGTAAGTGATGCTCAGGAGTACCTTGCCACTAGACGGGCAATGGATATTGTTGGAATAAGTAAAACAGAGCAGGCAAGTCCTTTGTAGTTTATGCCATAATCTCCATTGAACATGTGGAGAACTATAAATATCCAACATATCTCTCTGTCACAGGAAGCAATATTCAGAGTTGTCGCTGCTATTCTTCACATTGGAAATATTGATTTTGCAAAGGGAAAAGAACCCGACTCGTCTCTTCCAAAGGATGACAAGGCTAAGTTCCATCTGAAAACAACTGCCGAACTTCTAATGTATGTAACTTCTAACTTTCATGCGAATCATCCCATATTTCATTCGAGATGGTTAAAGTTTTACTCTTCTGTCTTAGGTGTGATCCTGTGGCACTTGAAGATGCATTGTGCAAACGTGTGATGATCACTCCTGAAGAAGTTATCAAGAGAAGCCTTGATCCTCTTAGTGCTACAGTTAGCAGAGATGGATTAGCTAAGACGATCTATTCTAGATTGTTTGACTGGTATTCAGCTTCTTTTCTTTCCTACTCTTGTCTAATAGATCATACAGATCTAAGATGAAGTAATTTAAAATGCTTAATTTTTCCCTTTCCATTTTCGGTTATTCATTTATAGGCTGGTGGATAAGATCAATAAGTCTATTGGGCAAGATAAAGATTCAAAATGTCTGATTGGGGTTCTTGACATTTATGGTTTTGAAAGCTTTAAACACAACAGGTATAAAATCTTCTGATTTAATACTAGTTCCCCTCTTATTGACTTCTATTATAACACAACTTAATTGTAGTTCCCAAAGTGGGAACTGGAAAGTGCTCTTCCACTGCTTTGTTTTAACCAAATCCTATATAAATACTATGCAGTTTTGAACAATTTTGCATCAACTTTACGAATGAGAAACTGCAGCAGCATTTTAATCAGGTAATATCAAATATTGCTGTCTGTTTATGTGTTATTCAATCATATGCTCAATTAGTCTCAACTATATGCTTGCAGCATGTCTTTAAAATGGAACAAGAAGAATACACGAAGGAGGCAATTAATTGGAGCTACATTGAGTTTGTTGACAACCAAGATGTGTTAGATCTTATTGAGAAGGTACTTCCTTGTGAGATAGGTGTGCACACTATTGAAATGTTCAGCAGCTAATTCAGAGCCTTTTAATATTCCACGTCAAGATTCAACTGTCATAACTTATTTGTCCAAGGAAAATTTCATCTTCTCTTTTCTGTTCATCGCTTTGTGAGCTGATATATTTTTTCCTATATTATATTCTTTAAGAACTATAAGCTTATGGCCTACACTACAATAAATCATTTTTGCAATCTGTGTTCTCTCTTTGATTCTAGAGGAATAAGCTTGATGCACAATTTCTGGTCTTCCAGTAATATCTTAATTATATATGTATTGGTTTTCTTTGAATATCCATGGGACTAGAACTTGTATTACTTCTTTTTGCAGAAACCGGGTGGGATAATTGCTCTCCTCGATGAAGCTTGGTAATGCTTTTCAATTATCTTCAGTTTTTTGTTTTTTCCCTTATTTTTTGATTATATAATTTTCCTCCAGTTGGCATTGAATATCAACTAAACTTTAGATTCAATTTTATTCTTCACTTTGCTTTCATTTATTCTGGAACATTCTTTTGGCATGTGGTTAATTATAAATTCCACTCTCTTTTCTTATGTCTTTATAAGTGCAGTATGTTCCCAAAATCAACCAATGAGACATTCTGTAATAAACTCTACCAGACATTTAAAGTTCATAAGCGCTTCGTCAAGCCAAAGTTGTCCCGTACAGATTTTACTATTGCACATTATGCTGGGGAGGCAAGTTCTGTTATAATCCATGGTTCTCATCTTCTCTTGCTGCTTAAAAGCGAAGGCTTTCAGTTCTCACATGCAATCAACTTCAGGTTCAATACCAGTCCGACCAATTCTTGGACAAAAATAAAGACTATGTCGTACCTGAGCATCAAGATCTGTTAGGCACTTCCAAATGTTCTTTTGTAGCAGGGCTTTTCCCGCCAATACCTGAAGAGACCACCAAGTCGTCAAAGTTTTCTTCTATTGGTTCGCGTTTTAAGGTTTATGGGCTTGTAATCTCATTTCAGATGTAATCTTATTTTTTTAATTCCTATAACCAATTAAGCTCATGCATCACCAAAAGAGATACTGAAGTTTATGATCTAACTGTCCCATCTTTATGTTCTGGAAAGAAGTGACGTACTAAACCAGCTTTTCTACTCATGATCTTGTCATTCAGTTGCAACTACAACAACTGATGGAAACTCTAAATGCTACGGAACCCCACTACATTAGATGTGTAAAGCCAAATAATCTTCTTAAACCAGCTATATTTGAAAATCAGAACATCTTGCAGCAGCTACGTTGCGGTGTAAGTAATTTAGATCTTTGTTATTATTATAAAATGTTTGGCCATCTCTTTCTCTCTGAGGAAGGTCATTCCAGTTTTAGGGATGTTTGTTTATTGGTCAAAACCTATTGGTTTCAGGGTGTTTTAGAGGCAATCAGGATCAGCTGTGCTGGGTATCCTACACGGCGTCCTTTCTTTGAGTTTTTGAACAGATTTGGGCTTCTTGCGCCTGAAGCTTTGCTTGGAAGGTAGTGTACCTTTTAGTATTGAATTTGAGTCTCTCATCTTTACCCATTCTCATGCTTAACATGGATCCTTTATTACCATTCTATTGTTCTTTATTCTGGTGGTTAACTGTTGTTATTATATTATCTTAATTATTCTGTTGGAAAATTTAATTTGGTAACGTTGAAGTTCTTTCTCCTGCCCAGTTATGATGAAAAGTTGGCATGCCAGAAGATTTTGGAAAAGAAAGGGCTAAAAGGTTTTCAGGTACAAGGATAATTTCTTATACAAACCATTTGTAGTTACTAGTATTTACTGCTCCTAAAGGTAATTGTTCCTCTCTCTCTCTCTCGCAAAAAAAAAAAAAAAAAAAAAAAAAAAAAAGGGAAGCATACTATTAACCATTTTTCCCTCATGTAATAGGTATTAGTTTAAAATTTTAAAAGATGTCATGTTTTGAAGTTTCCGTGGCTTAAAGAGGTGTTATTGTAGTATAAAAACTATTGCTTTGACAAATCTAGAATATCTTAAAATGCATCTGCTGCCGTCCCTTCATCACCTCTGTACTACACCTCTCTTATTTCTCGCTGCTGAAACCAACCTTTCTCCAATTCACCTACTCCTTTATCTGCTTCATTCACTCTATCACCACCTATCTTATGTCACTGCCAACCACACTGCCTGCCTTTCTCCTTCATCTTTGTTTCCTTGGTAGTCTAGAAATGAAAACTAATGGTTAGAGAAGGAAAAATAAAGGACTGATTGAGGAACAATGTGAGAATTTTTTAATTATTTTCTAAAGATCATGCGACTTATTTTTCTAAAATACATTTACTTAAAACATATCAATCCAGCACATTTAGAATTTTTTTTGAGGTGGTTAGTCTACCTCTTTTGTATGGAGTGTCCATAAAAACTAAATAGACTATCTTTTTTCACACAAAAGCTTTACTTGTAGAGCGAGTGCTCTGTTATATTTTTAACCCTCTTTTTTCCTATAGTTTTTTGTACAAGTAATCCCAACCGAACTTTAGATGATAAGATATAGGGTGGTTCAATCGAGGTAAAATGGGAAGTTTACTAATGTAATTTGATGAAATCATTGTTTCTTTCCTTTTCCAAATTCTTTTCTTTCCCAAAACTTGGTTGAAATGACAAGTCAGTTTTCTTATAATTGTTAGAGTGATGAAATGAGTTTGTTTTACTAGAGAGGAAGGGAGTCACTGTGCCCATTGTAGGTTTTAGAATTTAGTTAACTAAACTAGTCTTAACCTTTTGTCACTACAGTTTCATCTTAAGCTTACTGGCATCTCTTGGACTTAGAGGTATACTGCACACCAAATATTAGATGTACTTTGGGGAACTAGACCATAAAGTTTATTGATTTCAGGTGCATCATGTACTTCTTTAAATGGTACAGTGGGAAAACCAACTTTTTCTTGATCACTATACAGTTGGGCAAAACAAAGGTTTTCCTAAGAGCTGGTCAAATGGCTGAATTGGATGCTCGTAGAGCAGAAGTTTTAAGTTCTGCAGCAAGAATTATTCAGCAGCGCAGACGAACTCATATTGCTCGTAAACAATTTCTAGCTTTGAGAGAGGCTGCAATATATCTGCAATCCTTTTGCAGAGGTGAGGCACTTAAAATTGTTTAGGTTCATTAACACATTCTTTCAGTGTGAAAAATCTGTCTGGTTTACATTTTATTTTAAGGGTGTACATTTGATGCTTACCCTCTCCTTTTGTGGTTTGCCTACTTTGGGGATTTTGCTTTTATGCTCTTGTAGGCAGATTAGCGTGTAAACAATTTGTGGGCATGAAAACTGAAGCGGCTGCAGTGAAAGTCCAACGTAACACACGCAGATTCCTTGCTAGAAAAGCATATAACTCACTCCGGAAAGCTGTTCTCGTTATCCAAACAGGCTTACGTAGCATGGACGCCCATAAAAGGTTTAAATTCATGAGGCAAAATAAAGCTGCAACCATTATTCAGGTGACAACTTAATTTTCATGTCCGAACAAGTTCTGCTGTATCTTGTGAAGCTTTCCACTTACAGTTAAAATCTCGTAGACACGGTGGCGGTGCCATAGAGCTTCATCTTACTATAAAAGGCTTAAGAGGGGAACAGTTCGGGCACAATGTCAATGGAGAGGAAAAGTAGCGAAAAAAGAACTACGGAAGCTAAAGATGGTAGGCTTCAATACCATATCATTATTGACTCTTATTGTTCATCCGGAGGCATGATATATTCTGCCTCTGTAGTGAGTGAAATAGTTTTATGAAGTTTAAATCCGCATTATTAGTAACCTTTCCTTCCATGCTTATTGAAGAACAATTTATACAGTCTTTTGGAACTTTATCCATCGGGTATGTAAAATATGTTGCTATAGATTATTATGAAAATTAAGATTGATTGGGAAAACACTCTTGATATTATATTGTATTAATGCTTTCCAGCTTATGTAACACTGGCTGAAATCGTCTGTAGGCTGCAAGGGATACAGGTGCACTCAAAGAGGCTAAAGATAAACTTGAGAAACAGCTAGAGGAACTCACATGGCGTTTGCAGCTTGAAAAACGTTTGAGGGTATGCTATTTTCTTGATGAAGTGATCATCCTGTGGAAGTGTCTCTGTAGCATCTATGACCTGCCAATTGAATGATTTACCTCTTTTTTCCATGTCCTTAAAAATCATCATGCAGGTTGACTTGGAGGAAGCAAAAACTCAAGAGATTGCTAAGTTGCATAGTTCTATGGCAGAAATGCAGAAGAAAGTTGACGAAATGAATGTTCTGCTTGTTAAGGAAAGGGAAGCTGCTAAAAAGGCAATTGAAGAAGCACCTCCTGTTATCAAGGAAACGCCAGTTTATGTTGAAGATACGGAGAAAATTGAATCTTTAAAGGAAGAAGTTGAAAATCTAAAGGTCAGACACTGGTAAATATCAGTCATATTGCATCATCGAAATTGGTTGACCTAATTTCCTTCATTTGTTTTTTTGGATTATATAACTTCCATAACAAGCATGCGCCCTTTCCAGAACCTTAATCTAATGTCCTGTATTTATAAAGTCTATCTTGTAGCATTCTTTGAGGGCACAGAGAAATTAGGTTGACACAAAACATACCAGTCATGATTTAAACAATTGTGGTTTACTTGTGAATAGCGCATGAAACAAAAAACTACTGTCTTAGCAATTAAATCTATTGTGTCGGTTTTCTTTTTACATTTGTGTTGTTAATTCTCCAGTTCTCTTCCACATTTGATTAACTTATCATTTGAATACTTCAAAGTTCTATTGAGTTCCTTTTCTTCTCATCTCTGAAAGTGGCCCATTTGGTGCGTCCTACTCCTCATGAATAATCCATAGTATGTAGCTTGATGCAGACATGCATAAGGGCTCATAGGCCTTGCTAGTAGTACCTGACTTCCACGTGCCCAGCTAGCCTGGATAACCTGTTTTCTGATGACCAAAAATCTGATGATGAAATAGTTATCACTTACTTCTTTGGAAATAGTCTATATCCTGGATATTTTCAATTTTCTCTGGGTTTTATTCATGGCCATCTATCTTGTGTACCATCAGCTTTGATGTTTAAAATCTGAAAGATCATTCCTTGAAGTTGTTTATTTTCCAGAATGAACTGCATCCGTACTTCTTAAAATCCACATTCTACCCTTATCCAAAACCAAAATTCAATTTTCCAAGTATGCATTATTTGCCAAGTTATTGCAATTGGCAGCAATAAACTCCTTAATACCACTGACCTGTGTACTTTAGTCAGAGTGGCATGCCAATAAAATGGAAAATTTATGCACAATTTTCTACTGGACTAATTTTTGCAAATCCTCCCCTGTTTCGTTTTGTTTATACCATTTTTAAGCAACAGAAGATATTCTTTTATTTTGTGCTTCCAAGTAATTATGCTGTTCCATAGAAATATAAGTTTTCCTTCTAAAGTTTCATAAGGTTAAATTTAGCATCTTAATTCCCTCAGGGTCACTTCTAGGCAATGTTATTAGGTGATCTCATGCCATTATATTATGAATAATGAAGGTTGAACATTTGCTGAAGTGCATCTGTTTTTTTCTTCACGCCCACTAAATTTTGGTGATGCTTCACCATCATGTGCTAACAAAACTGGATCTCTTAAAATAAGGAAAATATATTACGGTACAACATCTGTACAATTAGATATTTAAGGACCAGTCTCCATTATGTTTGTGCATCCACTTGAAGTAATTAGTTGTCAACGACTTGCATAGGCATAATCAAGGTTTTGCCATCGAAATGAATGGATCATTGAGTGAGTTTAGTTCAAAGGTGTTTGTGCAGAATGGATTTTCTGCCATCCTGAGTTGGGATATGCTAGAACACCAGCTAATGACTCAATATCTCTGCCTTTTCTTATAAGATCAAATACTTCTTCCTAAACTATTTTCTGCGCAGGCTTCTTTACAAAAAGAACAAGAAACTTATGCAGACTTGCAAAAGGAATATGCTCTGGCACAGGAATGTAGCGAGGAGAGGCGTACGAAATTAGAGGAGGCGGAAAAGAAAATTCAACAATTACAGGAATCTTTGAAAGGGTAATAATAAAAATAAAGAAGTATTTCGTTTTTGTGCTTCAATGAACATAGAATATTTTATGTTTACCTGCTATTATAATAATTTCTCCCTTGAAGCTAGACATTGTCTATCAAACAGGTAATATGACAAAACAGCAAATGATCTTGGATAGCATTAGTTTAGGGGAATTGAATGAAACACATATTTAGATAATTGGCTATCAATAGTTATCAGTCGTTGCAACCAGTTTATAGAATCATATTGCTATTATGAGACTTGATGAATATTTATCTGCTGCAATAATCGAACTTTTCTATTTGTCTTTTCTATTTGTCAGGCTGGAAGAGAAGTTGAGTAATGTGGAGTCGGAGAATAAAGTTCTTCGTCAACAGGCTCTATCAATGACACCACTGACACCAATAACACCACCTAAATTTCTTGCTGGACGCTCAAGATCAATCCTCCAGGTATTTGCATGAGTCCCTTGTGGTTGTTGGAGATCTTTCAACTATGCAGTCTTATGAAAACTAACACCATTTGTAAATCACAGAGGAATGATAGTAGCAAAGGATTTGGGGATGTTAAGATGCATGTGGTAATCAGCATCCCTTCATTCAATGTTTTACTATTACTATTGCTGGACAAAGCTACTTATATAACTATAATTTTGTTTTTCATGAACCACAAAACCGAATTAGGAACTGCACAGCCCATCATTTGAAGCTGATGACAAACCTCAGAAATCACTTAATGAGAAACAACAGGAAAATCAGGAGTTGCTCATTCGTTGTATTTCCCAATACTTGGGCTTTGCTGGAAACAGGCCGATAGCAGCTTGTATCATCTATAAGTGTCTTCTACAATGGAGGTCATTTGAAGTTGAGCGAACAAGTGTGTTTGACCGTATAATCCAGACAATAGGTCATGCTATTGAGGTTTGTCACATACAAAGCTTTTCTTTCACTTCTTGCATTGATTTCTTGTGTTAAGATTCTCAAATACACTGCTTTCTCTGCTTACAGAAAATCCAGGATAACAATGATATGCTGTCTTATTGGTTATCAAATGCTTCTACCCTACTATTGCTCCTCCAGCGTACTCTAAAAGCAAGTGGTGCAGCTGGAATGGCTCCTCTACGTCGTCGGTCATCTTCAGCTTCTTTGTTTGGCAGAATGACTATGTCACATGTAAAATATTCATTTCTCTCTTCAGTCTATTGACAGAGGGGCCAACTTGATCTCTGAAAGAAAATTTTCTTCGTTTCCTTAACTTCTGTCTTTTACTGCTTTTCCCTTAGAGCTTCCGAGGAATGCCACAAGGAATAAATGTTTCCCTTCAAAACAGCCTGGCTGGTGGCGTAGAGACCTTGCGACAGGTTGAAGCTAAATACCCTGCTTTGCTGTTCAAGCAGCAACTTACAGCATATGTTGAGAAAATATATGGAATGATACGAGATAATCTAAAGAAGGAGATATCTCCATTGCTTGGTTTGTGTATTCAGGTACTAAAATTGAATCCGTCTTGTAAGGTGTTATGATGTGGGGTTTGTCCCACATTGGATTCACACCCCAATGTGGATGGGTATATAAGTGGGGTGTCAATC